>MU160955.1:7356-20172 GCA_015888305.1 Antheraea pernyi
GGCCATGTTCGGCAGCGAACAGGCTTGGCGAGCGATGGCCTCCTTCTGTGAGGAGGTCGTCTCGCAGAAGGAGGGGGCGGAGAGGGCCCGCGAGGCAGACCCTCAAAGTGGCCGTCTCCGCCAAAGAAGGACAGGCAGGAGGAGAAGGCGCTTCGCCCAACTCCTCCTGCCACCGTAGCCGGACCTGAGGGGATGGGCCGGGGGGCCCATCTCCTCATTGCACAGGTCCGGCGGACGAGGGGGGGCAGCCGGTGTGTACCCGGTCTGTCCCTCTATAAGTAAGGGCCCGGCGGTCACCTTCCGCCGGGCGGACCGTGGGGGCGGCTCTACAAGGTTGATTAGCTTGAACGATCCCTTGCCACCCCCACAAAACGGTCTGTCGGTACACCGTGGGATTTTAGTCCGTGCGACTCGGACATAACCCACCGCACGATGCCTTGCCGCCCCCACAAAACGGTCTGTCGGTACACCGTGGGGTTTTAGTCCGTGCGACTCGGACATAACCCACCCTCTCCCCCGGGAGGGTAGCGTATCCATAAGGGATTTCCCCACGTTAAAAAAAAAGTACTTACAATTGTATTTAAAGAGCGTTTCTGTAATTGTACATAGTCTCACAATTCTATCATTCTTTAATACGATTTAAAAAAAAACGCGTGCGGAGCTGCGGGTACAGCTAGTTAAGAATATATTCAGTGAGCAAAACTAAGGCACCAAAATTCTAAGACTTAACCTTTAACACAACTATTGTAATATATACCTATTTGTTTCTTTGTTACGCATACACGCCGTAATTACTGACCATTTAATATACCTGCGTAATACATATTTTGTAGGAACACCCCTAGTATTAGTAGACAGTATCAGTTTGTACGAAAGGATGTAAACAAGAGGCCTCTTGCGGTTTTATTAAAGCGTGAAATTTCTCATTTCGCGGTTGTTGGTTTCCCAACAGCGCTCCCTGTGTGAAGAACTAACCCCGAGACACACCTCGCTTTGTGTTACTTACAGGAACATGTTCGCCGTTTCGTTGCTAACCGACAAACTATTCTAACGATGTTACAATTAATAATAATCAAGTTCGGATATTAATAACCTAATTCATATTTATTTCTAAAAATATGAAATAGTAATATATTACAAATGTAGTGAGTTTGTCTTTGTCCGTGTCCCAATCTACCTCTATACCAAATATTTAATGCAATCCGATCAAAGGCTCATTGTGAAAAGATTACAAACTGATGGATAGATTTATTTTTGTATGTATATATGGGCGCGATTGTACTGCCATCTGGTTTCAATGTATGTAACTAACAAATAAAATCAAAGCATTTCTAGTGCCATCTATCAGCTAACTCGGAACTTAAATGACACGTTAACTCGGAACTTAAATGACGCGTGAAATATTATTACCAACTCTTTATAAAAGTGAATAAAATGAAATTAGAATAATAAATTGTAATCCATAATTTAAAATCAATTTTAGATAATACCGACGTTAAATTATCCTTAAAGGATTATCCTTTTAGTCTCTAACATTCATGATCTTAGCACTATGTTTTCCAAACACATTACTATGATAAGTAACGATTTAAGATTATTACGATTTAATAGAAGTTTTGGTTAGTTTTGTTATGTTTATAATATTGTTTTAAGAATATAAAAATATAAATATGATTGTCACAAACGTGGAACATGATGTTTCCGGTCTATTTTTATTATAAATATTACTAAATAATTAAGCGAACTACGATATATTTCAACTTTAGAAGTTTTGAATATATTTAATTATTATCGAATATTGTTTTAACAATTTAAAATAATAAACATAATATTTTGTCGCAGAAGAGTAAAATGAGATATTTCCGGTGTATATTTATTATAATTATTTCTAGATAATTAAACGAATTCATATATATTTCGACTTATAATTAAGAATTATAATAGTTGTAGATTGTTTTGTAAACCGTTATGTTACCTATGTTTGTAATTAAGAAAATATGTTCTACTATTGTCAAAGAAAAAGAGATATAGGGTAGTTTAGTGAGTTACAAATGAGCAATATAAAAGTAAAGTTAGATTCAGTTAAAAACACATTCTTTGTACGATTATTGTAAGGTGACGTTGTGGAGAAGGAAATATATTGTAATTCTGACTAGTAGAGTCGTTTTTGTGATGGATCCTTGTGAGAGTTATCTGGAGCACGCTCTTACGCCGACATATATGTGAGGGCGAGGTTGAGATGGCAGTTATAAGAGTATGGCGTCTTCCCTATGTATACAGCAATCCACTACTGTATATATTTATGAATATATATACAAATGTGAACGGCCCGCGCGAGACTGAACCCCTCTCCTTTTTTCGAACTGACTACGCCTTTGGCCTGACAGGCCTTTACAGCTTCACCGGACTACGAACCGCTCCGTATTTGCTACAGCTTTCATATAGACGTGTCGATACAACACTTGTAATTGTGATGAGTTTCACACAGATAAACTCGTTTTTGTACTCCCTGAGCGAATTACCCGATACCTATAAAGCACTTCAGTAAATTATTATGTTGCTCACCTTTGTGAGTGTTTTACTATGTAGAGGAGTCCGCTCGGTGCGACGCAGCCTCCGGAGTCGTGCGGCGCGGCACTGCGCGGCCTCTCGGTCACGGCCGGGTCGTGCGGGTACTCTGCTCTACTACAGTACGGCTACTCCCAGATAGTATCGAGGCGAGTGACGCAGAACAACTCTCTAAATGTTTACAAATGTATGGTACGGCTTAACCATGTTGTACTACGTAAGCACGCTTAGTCGCTCTCGTAATCTACACTTATCAGAAAAGTCTAAGCAACGTGTACTAATTTTAGGATGGTTCTTCACATTATAACGTTGTATTTTATTTTTAAAATAATATCTTTAGGGTTCTATGATGTAAAAATAACAGCTGTTGTCTTTATAAGTTCTTTTAATAACAGAAATGAACAATATTAGAGTATACTGTAGAAACTAATATACATAAGAAACTAAACTTTTTTCTTACAAAATGAAATTTCTAAAGAAAATGTATTTATTGTGAAAGAATAAAACAATTTAATACAAAGTATGGTCTCCTCTGCTATTCAGAACTTGTCGGCAACGATTATTCATTGAATTAATGAGACTGTTTATGTCATCTTGCGGTATTCGCTCCCAATGGAATTGTAGCAAATCCTTCAGCTGTTGGGTTGTTGTCGCTCCGTCCAAGTCCTTCAAAACACGTCTCTGGAGCATGTCCCATGCGTGCTCGATGGGGTTGAGATCTGGCGATTGTGCAGGCCAGGGCAATACCCGGATGTTCTCCGTTGCAAAGTATTCACTGGTTCGCCGAGCTGTATGTGAACGCGCATTGTCATGCATTAACCTAAAATCGGAGCCAAAGGTTTGTGCAAATGGGTAGACATAAGGTCTGAGAATATCCTCAATGTAATTTTCAGCATTCATGTTTCCATTTACAAAAACGAGCTCAGTTCGCCTGTTCTTCATAATACCCGCCCATAACATAACTGTTGAGCCGCTGTATGGATGAACTTCCTGAACGCACCTGAGCCTTTCAGTATTTCCGGGCCGACGATACACTCGCACCCTTCTTGTATCAGGCTTAAACCCGAATCGCGACTCATCGGAAAACATAATTTTATCCCATTGTTCCTGGGTCCATGTTATGCGTTCTCTACACCATTCATATCGACGAGCGCGATTCCCGTGACGTATCGGTGGGCACCTGATTGGGCGTCGAGCTCGTAGGCCGTACTCATGCAGTCGATTTCGCACAGTTTGAGGACTTACATCAACACCACTTGAAATTTGTAGCCTCAAACTTATCTCTCGAGCGGTTAACATCGGCTGGCGTCTTGCAATCAGTTGTATGTACCGGTCTTGCCGAGTGGTTGTACTCCTTTTACGGCCTGGATGCTGTTCCGCGGGGTCTCCTGTATTATTGTAGTGCTGCCAAAGACGACAAATAACACTTCTATGAATGCCAAAATGTTTGAGATACCTGAGATTGATTACTTTCCGCTTGCAACATCCCTACAGCTCTTTGCATTTCATCTGCCATCAAATGACGTCGCTTCATAACGTAAAGAATATCTAAAAATTAAATGGTTGGTAAAATTATAAAATCAAGACTAAACGTAGCAATTAAAACGCACTTTTTCACAATTTTCGAATTTTCACAATTCGCAGTCATTTGAATTTTATGAAAAAACCAAAACATAATCAATTTTTTTTTACGACCAGCCAGTGTGTCATCAATAACAAAAAAGTTTACTCAGCTACGCACTTTGTTTGAGTAAATACTTCGAAATTAATTAATATAAATGGTAAAATTTGTAATATCACGCATGTTGCTTAGACTTTTTTGATGTGTGTATATCTACACACATAATAAAGGGGTAAGCTGACGAATTCTATACATTCAAATCATTTATAAAAAAAAAAAAAACTCGGGAGAAGGTCTTAGAATCAAAGACGGGACACATTTCCATGTGTTTTAGAATTTTTCTCTCTCTGTCTGTTAGTACGGGAATCACGCAAAAACTACTTAACGGATTTTCACGACATTTGGTATTGTAATTGTTTATATGGCGATATAACATATAGGCTATATTTCGCATGTATATATACTTTAATAATAGGTATTTACCTATGAAATTGCCGTTCTGCAGTACTGGCCATTTCAAATTAAAATAATTTTTGTTTGGCTAAGAATTCTAATTTCTAATTAATTATATTTTAAAAACATGGAATTCTTTTTTCAAAAGTAGTCATTTGTTTATTGATTAGTGTTACATTTGTTTCAATGTTTTTTGTCATCATGGATACGTTAAAAATTCGAGTAATTATGGAATATGAGTACCGTCGTGGCAGCAACGCGGCACAAGCGGCACGCAACATCAACGACATTTATGGAGCTAACACTACAAACCAACGCACCACCTGTTATTGGTTTTCTCGCTTCCGTTCCGGGAATTTCGACCTGAAAAATGAATCTCGCGGTCGTCCGAAAACTTTGGTCGACAATGACGATTTGAAGGCGATTGTGGAAGGTGATGGATACGCAATTTACGGCTGAATTAGCAGCAGCTTTCGACGTTAGCGTCAAAACAATATTGGCCCATTTGCGTCAAATTGGCGAGGTAAAAAAGCTTGACAAATGGGTGCCCCACGAACTCAATGATCGCCAGCGCGAAGTACGCGTCGAGACGTGCCTTGCACTGCTCAACAGACACACAGATGAAGGAATTTTGAACCGCATTGTTACCTGCGATGAAAAATGGATTCTGTTTGATAACCGCAAGCGCTCAGCAAGTTGGTTGGATCCTGGTTCAGCACCTAAACAATGCCCTAAACGAAAACTTACCCCTAGAAAAGTGATGGTCACTGTTTGGTGGTCTAGCGCCGGTGTGATTCATCACAGCTTCTTACCAAACGGGGTGAGCATTACTGCAGATGTGTACTGTGAAGAACTGAACACAATGATGGAGAAGCTGGCACATCTCCAACCAGCATTAGTCAATCGCTCGTCTCCGCTGCTCCTGCACGACAACGCGCGACCTCATACTGCACAGCAGACGGTCTCCAAGATGTAAGAACTGGGGTTGGAAGTTCTCCGTCATCCGCCCTACTCACCAGACCTTGCGCCTACAGACTACTACCTTTTCCAGAATTTGGATAACTCTGGATAACGAGAGGCAGTACAAAATGCCTTTGAAGAATTTGTTGCCTCCCGTCCACCTGATTTCTTTAAGAAGGGCATCAATAAACTGCCAATGCGTTGGCAAAGATGCATTGATTGCATGGGTGATTACTTCGATTAATACAAATAAAAAAAACATGAAAAAAAATCGTTTACATTTTTTCATACAGAACAGCAATTTCATAGGTAAAGACTTAATATATATGTATATTTTCTTTATAAGAAAACACCAAAAAGAAGTGTGTTACCATTTTTTCTCGACAACTATATTTATAAGTATGTGTTTATCGAATCTTAAATTTAATTTCTCTCCACGAACTACACCTACTATGCGCTCCGGGAGTTCTAAAGTTGATTTTAATATTAATAGATGTGAAACTATAAACAAATGGAAGTGACAAGTTGTGTCGAGGTGAGCGCACTCGGCGTCGCGTCCGCAATACTTCCGGATGCCGACAACTTGTAATCGATTCCTTAAGAGCGGAAATTACGAACCGCGGTCGTAACCGTAGCCTCCACCCCCAACCCCCGCCAACCCCCGGCACCATGGCTCGCGTCACATCGCGCCTTGTCCCGTCCCGATATGATACGTTGCCTTCAAGAATCCTTCGACAGGTTCTATTTGATTTTAGTTAAATAGTTGTTTAATTACACTTTAACATTACGTTTCATTTTATTTGCATTTATTTTTCTTTTATAGTTTTCATATTTTATATTTTTATAATAGTTTATTATATCTAATATTATATTATTACTAGCGGACCCGGCGAACTTCGTTTCGCCTAGAAGTCGAATGTCAAATCATCGTCAATAGTCACAAAACCGACCAAGAGAGAGTCGGAGAGTTCTGAACAAAATTTCGTCAATCACAGATTTTTTGTTTTAAATTGAATGACGTTGACATTCGTTACGCGCGTTTTTTAAAATATGCAAAATTAAATGTATATTTTTCAATCTTTCTGAGAGATTTTCTTAATATTTGTTTCCGTAAGAACCTTGTACAGAGTATTAGAAAACTACAAAAAAAAAATACGCCAAATCGGTCAAGCCGTTTTCATGTTATGTCGTGACAACGGAAAACGGGTTTCATTTTTATATATATAGATTACTGAGAAAACTCTGAAACCACGAATCCTGAAAAAAAAAACAGAAAATGCAGTCCTCGGGAATAGTCTAAAGTTGGCTAGTTTTCTGTTACATAAAAATGGCAATATAGCAAGCAAACCATAATCTTGAAGAACTTCGTTTTTAACCGGAACGAAAAATTGTAAGGCTAAAAGAGCCCATCAGACTTCGTAACTATATAATAATAATCATAAATACAGTGGTACAACAAAATAATCCCAAGGAGGGTTGATGTCAGGCAGGCGGCCGATCGTAAAAATTTAGCCAAATCATATACCACAACATGAGAAACATGTTGTACCGACCCTACTTATGTGGGATAAGGGTAAGAAGAAGAAGTCGTTTAATTACACAACCGTAAATAACTATGTAAAACGCTACACGATTAGTCGTTTCGAACAATTAATTTTTTAACTAATAATATTTCTTAAATGTAATATCAAGTATATTAATATATGAAATTAATGTATAACATAAGAACTATAAAGTATAAAGTTAAAATAAAAGTGCGAAGTTAACATTCTAGTGGAGCCGTTTCTGACCGCTCTACATCAACGAACAACAACCAACATTTTGCTTCAAGGAAGGAAGTCATCGTTAAGTTATGTAATTAACCGACTTCAAAAAAGGAGGAGGTTGCTAAGTTCCGTTGTATGTATTTTTTTATGTATGTTAATCGATATCTACGTCAATGATGAACCGATTTTAATGATTCTTTTTTTATTTGAATTGGTTATATTCAGAGGTGGTCCCACATAAATTTGAAGAAAATATTCAACCCCTAAGGGGATGAAATATCGTTTATTTGATTTTCACCCACTTCGTCTCTACGTATGTTTGTGAAATTGGAACCGATTTATTATACCCATTAGAAACCAGATATATTTATGGACACTAAAAATGGAGAAATTTTTAATGTGAAAAACGAATAAGGCACTATAAAGCGAAAAATAACTGAATTATTAAATTAATCAAATTAAATAAAAAATATTGATATTTGCACTAGCTAATAATATATTTGAACTCGAGGTAAAAGTTATCTATATGCAATAGTGCATCTGCTGTTTAGGGTAAACGCTTTTATTATTTGTACTTGATTGGTCACCCAATAGTGACTGATTCAATAAATGGCAAAGAGGACATCATTTATGATTAACAACGTTCTTTTGTAACTACCGCCCACAACGTCAGCCCCGACAATATATTGTGTCTCACTTCAGGGTGTAAACTATTCCCGTACCAAATTTCACCAAGATCCGTTAGTAGCTTTTGCATAATGCGCGTACAAACGACAAACAGAATTTCTAGAACCGTGGGAATGTATTCCCTTATTGATTTTCAAGTCTCCAAAATATTCATTCCTAAATATATTTCATGAACAGATTTCTTCTCTTCAACACTTTTATTATAGGTATATATATACGTACATCTATAACAATAGTAAACATAATAATAATATATGTGTTTATGTATAAACACAGCGAAAGTTAATTACAAATACTCTGTCTCCTGTTTGTCAAATAAATGATATCAGTATAATTAGATTTTAAATATATTTATAGTGTCAGGATCCTGAAGATACCTGAACTATGGCAGTTATCGTGAACGGGTTCAGATGTGATATAGATCTGTGCTGAGGGATCACAAGAGGTTTGCAGTAAGCAGAACGAAAACACCACCGGAGCCGGTACGAATATAGATCGTTCCTGGAGAGACATTTCAATAGTTGTACCCGCATGTTTACACTGAATAAAAAATTCTTTGCTAAATTCTATGAGGCTTAAGTTGCGGGGGATATCTAGTCTAAAATAAAAGTAGCCAAGTTACTCCTTATAACATGTACTGCTATTGTTAACGAATATTGGAGGCCATGCAATATCTCTTTAAGTTTACTTGGACACACACTTTGAGCATGAAATATTACTACCATTGGTATCCTGCTTCGTTAGATATAGTCACAGTCTTAGCAGCACACTCCCAAGCTCCCGGCAAGTAACTCAATAAATAATTAATGACGCATACAGTACAGAATACATATATCTTAATATACCTAAATTATTTATTCATTATCTTTTTCCTAGCGATAACACAGGAGAATAG
The DNA here is from genome assembly GCA_015888305.1 of Antheraea pernyi. Classification (NCBI taxonomy): domain Eukaryota; kingdom Metazoa; phylum Arthropoda; class Insecta; order Lepidoptera; family Saturniidae; genus Antheraea; species Antheraea pernyi. The sequence goes on from MU160955.1 coordinate 16,307, forward strand.
TTCTGCTATTGGTAAAAAAATACGGTGGCCGACCCCACTAGTGACAGGAAGAGAGGTCGTAATTCATCTAAAATCACCACATCTACACATCATAAAGGAAACTAGCTTAGAATACGTCGACCGTATTTAATGTTACCTTATAAATCGAAAAATAAATAAATTATATGTTAAGGTAAAACAGCGATCAAATCATCTGACCCGCAGACATAACAAGAACCTTCAGTCCTCAGATTCATTATGCGGTCTCACTCATCCTTAATAATTAATGGCTTGAGTAAAGTTACTGTTACTAATTGCTCTTTTCCTTGTTTTTAATATTATTTACCGTTTTTATGAGATCGTTTATTTAGGCCATAATTATCAGAGGTGGTAGAGTCACGCTGAAGCTTTTACTGGTTTCAGCATGAAAGTGTCGGCTCGTCCGGAGTACTACACCCACAGAAAACCGGCGTGAAGTAACAGTGCATGCATTGTTGCGTTTCGTTCGGTCAGTGAGAGTGCCTGATAACCCACCTCCCCCTTCCCCACTCCCCCTCCCCCATATACAGTGTGGCAAAGCACTTGCGACTCTTTTGGTATTGCAAGTGTCATGGACGGTGGTCATAATTTAATATCAGGTGACGCACCTGTTCGTTTGCGTCCTATGATATAAAAAAAGGCCTGAATGAGCTCTCTAGATAATAATGGCGCCTGTTCCAGCGCAATCCTTTAAGCGCTGGATTTTGCCATATATTTACATAAGGCGCTTAACTAAATAGTTACTAGGAAAAAAGTGCATATGTCATTCACTTCTCATCTGACCGTTATTCAGTACGCATCACTGTATAAACATTTTAAAGTAACAAGGTCTTTTATTATATTAGCCCCAGTGTATAACAAAAATATACAGCGCCCAACACGGGGTCGCAGAAATCGCGACGCATTCGCTTACGCACCGATATTGTTTTGTAATTTTTTACTGACCTATAAGTTACTAAAAACTGTTAATGTCTAATACATATGAATACAAAATATTTCTAGTATATGTTGATAATTTCTTTAAACATTATACCATAGTTAATGTTATATCAAATGACTATTAGCTAATTAATAATTATATTTTTTAAGGTATATGAAACCTTTGAGAACTATTGAAACTAAGTTTTAATTTTGGAGGCATGTAATTATTACAGTTTAAAGAGGCATCTTCTATACTTAAACATGTGATAATCTTTAACTATGTTTGAGATAGACACCTCTTACTAGAGCGAGTCAGCATCACTGTGTAATGCATCGGTTTGGGTAACATTTATCGAATCCAAAGAATCTTAGAAGAAGAGCCTTAGTACTGGCGCTTCTAAGAGCTCGCGTCTATTGTGACATGCATAGCATGATACGAAGCTCACACAGTGCCATCAGGAGCTCATCACTACTCCGTGTTGATATGACCGGCGTGAGGCGCGGCGGGTGGGGAGGTGCGCGCGGCGGTCTCCCCGCCCGCCCTGGGGCCGCGTGATGCCGCGTGCGTGCGGCAGTCAGCGGCATGCAGTACGCGCGGTTCGTCTCGTCTCGAAGTGCATCGCGCAGTTCGCGACCGCTCGTCGCATTCGGCGCGCTCGCTCGGACATGGCCAGCCGGTCGACGTTGACACTTCCCTCGTGCTTCAGTAGGCCGCCTCCGCGTTGCCGACTGCATCACCAATCTGACTTGTTCGTAATACCGTTGATCGAAATTAAGGTGTGAAAAGTCCCACTTTTCGCTTGGCTTCCCGGGCTGACTGTACTCTCGAATCCACTGCATTACGTGACAAGCGCAAAGTGTAACTGTGAACATATTAGTGTTCGAGTGAAGCCCATTCCATCCACAGTGTAATACTGTTGTTTTATTTATATTAAAATACACAAATATTGTAGCAACGTCTGTTCCGAAACATTTACTCTGTTCCAACTAAGTGCTGAGAGTGTGTGCATAATTTTTAATACAGAAAATAACAAACAAGTTGGGAATGAAAATTTTTAACAGACGATAATATTCTATTATAATCTAATCAATATTACTGTTTCTTTTTTTATAAATTGATCCAATGCCTGATCACGGCGTAAAGTTGTTTGATTTGACGCCATATAATATTAAGGATTATTCGCATGTTAAAACTTATAATTCCCACTAGATATATATTATAGTACGGTAATCCGGGTAGTGAGTTAAGAGCCAGTGCCTGCCGTTAGCTGAGTCAACTCATTCGTGTCCGATATTAAATAAGTGGACAAATTCGTTCGCTTCGTTTGCTAACTCATACGTTATGATATTTTACTAAAAGAAAATAATCCACTTATTTCGGCACCGAAATCCCACGTTAAGAAACTGTGGATAGTTTGTAACTCAATAAACATAGTGCCTCAGATATTATCATAGCCTTCGACATACTCGTATACTAGAGTAGTTATAACATAGTGCACTAGTACCGTAGTACTAGTAGCTTTGTAATGCGTAAAACGGAGTTGTAGACAAGTTTTTTTATTTATATAAACAACACATCCAGGTATACCACGTATGCATACATATCACGATATTTATGAAAGTTAATATATTATCACTGCCTCACCATTATTATCATAATATGACTGGTAGGTGAGTCATTAGACGTAAATGAAACTTATTTTTTATAAAGATGTTATTTATTTATGTCCAATAATATCATTTAATTCTTGAGGAGATAACAATTTGTGTGATTTTATTTTGTAATAACATTTTGCACTACATATATCGTCGATATATATCGTCTGGAAACGTGTGTATTGTAACGTAACAAAAAGATTTAAATGAATTAAAATTATACGGTATTACAACGATAAACATATGTTTAAAAGAAATGTGGGCTGTAGTCACCTTTTAGGTACAGCGTAATTGCTTTCACTGCAACGTTCCACAACTACGTATTACTAATTGGTATGACGTGACCAATTAGCTATTTTAACGAAAACGTTTAAATTTACTGTTAACGGAGCCTACATATGTATATGATACTTTTGTCTGTCAATCATATTTTACTCGTATTAGATAGATAAAGTATAGTAGTGTTAATACAAATATGACTAGTCTTTGTACTTGAAAACTATGCTATAAATAATATTATATGCGCGATATATTAGGTCTTTACCTATGAAATTGCCGTTTTGTATGAAAAAATGTAAACGAATTATTTTCATGTTTTTTTTTTTTGTATTAATCGAAGTAATCACCCATGTAATCAATGCATCTTTGCCAATGCAGTGGCAGTTTATTGATGCCCTTCTTAAAGAAATCAGCTGGACGGAAGGCAACAAATTCTTAAAACTGTGAAAAACTGAACACAATGATGGAGAAGCTGGCACATCTCCAAACGCATTGGTCAATCGCTTGTCTCCGCTGCTCCTGCACGACAACGCGCGACCTCATACTGCACAACAGACGCTTTCCAAGTTGCAAGAACTGGGGTTGGAAGTTCTCCGCCATCCGCCCTACTCACCAGACCTTGCGCCTACAGACTACTACTTTTTCCAGAATTTGGAGAACTCCTTGGCGGGAAAAAAATTCAATACCCGAGAGGCAGTACAAAATGCCTTTTAAGAATTTGTTGCCTTCCGTCCAGCTGATTTCTTTAAGAAGGGCATCAATAAACTGCCACTGGCATTGTTACCTGCGATGAAAAGTGGATTCTGTTTGATAACCGCAAGCGCTCAGCAAGTTGGTTGGATCCTGGTTCAGCACCTAAACAATGCCGTAACTGAAAACTTACCCCTAGAAAAGTGATGGTCACTGTTTCGTGGTCTAGCGCCGGTGTGATTCATCACAGCTTCTTACCAAACGGGGTGAGCATTACTGCAGATGTGTACTGTGAAGAACTG
>MU160955.1:25138-44565 GCA_015888305.1 Antheraea pernyi
ATGCGCTGACGCCATGCCGCGCCCGACATGCCGCGCCGCGCTCACCGCCACGCGGCTCCTCTGCTGTTGCTGCTCGCGCTCGCAGGTAACCAGTACTTTCCAATGCTTTCTCATATTCTATCACGAGGAGAGCGACGGAGAACGCACTCATATTTCCATCGTGGTTGCAGGGTGTGTCGGCAACCCGGACGCGAAGCGGCTCTACGATGATCTACTCAGCAATTACAATAAGCTGGTGCGACCCGTGCTCAATGTGAGCGATGCGCTCACCGTACGCATTAAGCTCAAACTCAGCCAGCTCATCGACGTGGTGAGTCTGCCAACTAGTGTCACACACGCACATCTTCTTTGTAGATACAGCGTCTTTTATGTTAGCGATTTTGCTGAGTATTTATGTTACAATCGTGGTCGTCTCGTGGTCAAAGTTCGACCCTAATTCATTGATATAAATAGTTTTAACACTATCGAGGTTTTTTGGCAAATTATACACACAAACTGTAGATTACTAGATGTGAGGATAGTAAAGTAAGACGTATATAGGTTTATAAATAAAGGCTTCTATAAAAAAACGAATTGTTTCCTATTTTTTTAATAACACTAAAACACATAAATATGTAGGTAGCTACTAAACAAAACAAAATAAATAAAAAAGTTTACCTGACCTCTGCTTGTTACTGTTATTAATTGTTACTGGTTCGTCTTCGCGTGTTATGTATATAGGTAATGACACAAAAGAAAAACATTGAAATTGTGACAGCATAAATTCAAACAATGATGTGGTAAGATACTCTCTGAACGTCTTTGTATATGAAACATTTAAAAACAGCAAGTCGTTTTGTCACACTTTATCATTATAGAAGAGTTTTGAAAAGTCGCCATTTTAATCTTATTTAACACTAAACAAATTTCTAAAGGCCTATGAAAGTTTTTGCTTTAGAGACATAGACATTTCAGTTAGTTTTCTAAGGAATATAGATTTTTCATGAGTTTTACCTTTTTAACCGACTTCGAAAAAGGAGGAGGTTACTACGTTCGGTTGCGTGTATTTTTTTTTTTATGTATTTTAATCGATATCTTCGTCAATTATGAACCGATTTTAATGATTCCTTTTTTATTTGAATCGATTATATTCAGAGGTGGTCCCATATAAATTTTAAGAAAATATTCAACCCCTAAGGTGGTGAAAAATCGTTTATTTGATTTTCATCCATTCATATTTACGTATTTTCGTGAAATTACACTAAATGACACTAAAAATGGAGAAATAAATTAAAAAAAAAAAAAAAAATTAACCGCCTTCGATGTGAAACACAAATAAGGCACTAAAAAGCTAAAAATAACTGAATTATTAAATTAACCAAATTAAATAAAAAATATTGATATTCGCGCTACCGAATAATATATTTGAAGTCGATGCCAACCTAGGAAAGCCCCGGCTTCGACTGTATCAAGAACGAACTTCTCAATTTTCTTCCCGATCACCTCAGAGTCCTCCTGGTTTACATCTTCAATGCGGCCATATCCTAGGGTAATTTTCCAGTCAACTTACCGTAGTATTCATAAAACTATGAAAAAGCTAAGCCACCCGATAGCTGTTGCCTTATTAGTCTTCTTCTTCCACACACCAAGTGCAACGCCAGACGGAACACATCTTGTATAACTTTCATCATGTTCACCCAAGAAGCCCAGTAAAGCTACAAAGGAAATAGTAATGAGTTCGACAACAAATGACAAGAACCACTAGTTGCAGATGAACACCACTTTCAATTCTACATAACTATATATCATACACTCACATCACTTCATTTTTTATATTTGTTTTCTTAGTTGTCCTACATGTTTTGCTATTTTTTTCTGAAAAGTAGAATTTTCTATTAACAAATATATACTTTCTTATAAGGAAATGAATGAATACAAAAATAAAAATTATAATGTGACACAACTCGTGTAATATTCATTATTTTTCGTTTACTTTCCAGAATCTGAAGAATCAGATTATGACGACCAATCTTTGGGTAGAACAGGTGAGAGTCGATCCGTCCTGCTCGATTATCGGCTGTAGAGCGTGACTGATGCATTTCTTTTTATTTAATCGTTGCAGAGCTGGTATGACTACAAACTTTCATGGGAGCCGCGCGAGTATGGTGGCGTGGAGATGCTACACGTGCCCTCGGATCATATTTGGCGGCCAGACATAGTGCTATATAATAAGTATGTGCTGCATATGGGACGGAGTGACCTACTATCTGCCAGCTTTTGCATCTTTACTCTGTTTCTATGCAACAGTGCCGACGGAAACTTTGAAGTGACGCTGGCGACAAAGGCGACGCTCAATTACACCGGCCGCGTCGAATGGCGCCCGCCTGCTATCTACAAGTCCTCTTGCGAGATCGACGTCGAGTACTTTCCGTTCGACCAACAAACCTGCGTAATGAAGTTCGGTTCGTGGACCTATGACGGTTTTCAGGTAAGAATGTCGCCATCTTCGTTCGTTTTACTGGAGTAAGGGATTCTGATTGCAACCTGCTCCAGGTGGACCTGCGACACATCGACGAGGCGCGCGGGACTAACGTTGTCGAGTTGGGCGTCGATCTCTCCGAATTCTACACCTCCGTTGAATGGGACATTTTAGAAGTGCCGGCCGTCAGGTATGAGCACTTCCTTCTACTTTCACAAAATTGCTTCCAGACTCTGAATTAAATGTTTATCTTTACAGAAATGAGAAGTTCTATACATGCTGTGACGAGCCTTATTTAGACATCACTTTCAACATAACGATGCGGCGCAAGACCCTTTTCTACACAGTAAATTTGATAATACCATGCATGGGCATCTCGTTCCTTACCGTGCTCGTGTTTTACTTACCATCGGACAGTGGAGAGAAAGTGTCACTCTCAATCTCGATCTTGCTATCACTGACTGTTTTCTTCCTGCTGCTGGCAGAGATTATCCCGCCGACATCGCTGGTGGTACCGCTTCTTGGAAAATTCGTGCTCTTCACTATGATCCTTGATACATTCAGGTATATAAATATCATAATTTCTCTATAAAATTAGACATGCAGACATACAAATATAGCTTTACAAATATTTTGTAACATAAAAAAGTTATTATAAAGTAAATCTAGTAAATTGAGCACTATGCTCGCATCTTTCTCAGAGTAAAGAGTGCGCAAAGCTCCTACCGCACCCCTAATATGCATCTGGTGTTTCTATTGCAGCATTTGTGTAACGGTGGTGGTGCTAAACGTGCACTTCCGGTCACCGCAGACACACACCATGTCTCCGTGGGTGCGACGCGTCTTCATTCACGTGCTACCTCGGTTGCTCGTCATGCGCCGTCCACACTACCGACTCGACCCACACCGTAGCCGATTGTGAGTATCATTGGTTTTCTAAGAGCTTTTCCAAATGTTGAATATTGATGAGCGCTTCGTGTCCGCAGCGCGGGATTAGTAGCGGCCGGCCCGGAGCCGCTCCCGGCGCCCTGGGATGAGGGGTCGCCTGGTGTACCCGCACCTCCCCGCCCGCCGCGCCCTCCCCGCGCTCCCCCTCCCCCGGCACCGGGTCAGCCGGAACACGCGGTGGGGTGCGCGGCCTGTGTGCCGACCGAAGCGCCAGCACTGTGTGATGCGCTACGACGTTGGCACCGTTGTCCAGAACTGCACAAAGCTATCGACGGTATCAATTATATCGCGGATCAGACGCGCAAAGAAGAAGAATCTACCAGAGTGAGTGTCAAAAAACGATCACAGTAGCTGTGTCCCCTCGCGACCGAATTAACACTCGACTCTTATCGACACAGGTGAAGGAGGACTGGAAGTACGTGGCGATGGTGCTCGATCGGCTGTTTCTGTGGATCTTCACGCTGGCGGTAGTGGTCGGGTCGGCGGGTATCATCCTGCAGGCGCCGACGCTGTACGACGAGCGCGTTCCCATAGACGTACGCCTGTCGGAGATAGCGTACGCGACGGCCAAGCCCCGGCCGTCGCCGCCTCCTCGCTAGGCAATTGCGAAGTTTACGAACTTGTACATAATATACATATTCATTTATACGACGACTCGCAACAATCGATTGGAGTCAGTATTTTTTTTTTAATAGAGACAAAATAAACAGAGTTTTTTTATTAAATAAATGTTTCCTTTATTTTCCGTTACCGATTTTAGATACAGCTGTCTCGGGTTCAACTAAAGTAGTTCTTGTGTCACTCACATCACATACCTTAAAATAACCGCTTTCTAGAGATAGATTTTAACAACGTTCAGTGCCAAATTTAGATGAAAATAATAGAGACGTCAACAATCTTCTTTTTATATATAAAAATCAATGTTCCTATGTTTGTTCTCAATGCATGCATTGTGATAATAATTTAGGAGGGTGTTCTGGAGACGCCCGAGAGGGTTGCAGACCCAAGAAATCTATATACCTAGTCTTGCCATAAATACTGAAACAAAGAACAAAAAAAGGGACTTTTAGGGACTTCAAATTATCATGGCGTTTAGAGCAAGCCGTACTCTCTAAAACTGACTATAAATCATAATCGAGCGGATTAAGATCGGGACTAGACTGACAGCCAGTATTCAGCTCTGATGAAGTCCGAAACGTTCGTTTCCAACCAAGACTGCGTAGACCGAGCTTTATAACCCGGCGCCGAGTCATGCTGGAAGGCCCATTGTTGGTTATTGAATATGGTGTTATTAAGGGGCTTCACTACCTTCTCAAGAATGATATTTTGATACACTTGTGCCGATGTTTTGATACCTTTCTCACAAAAGTATGGCTCAGTCACTACTTCATAGTTAATACCGCACAAGACCATCACTGAAGTCGAATAGTACCCACGTTGCACTCTGTCGACTAATTGAGAAGCTTCCTTAGAGCTTTGAGCATAAATACGGTGATTTTGTTTGTTAAAATGTTGCTCAATTGTAAAAAAATTCTCGGTAAAAAGTTTCGATTTTACCACCCTATTCTTTTTTAAATTATCAGTTAAGAAATGACCAGTACGTCTCTTATAGGCTGCAAGTCCTAAGTCATCTTTTAAATTACGCGACATGGTTCTAGGTGCTATCTTCATGGGGTGCACGTCAGAGAGCCTCCACGTTGGCGCACCCTGGGCAACGTCGGCCCCCATTGGCCGGCGGCTGATCTCTGACACGACCTTGGCTTGCTATACGGACTCCGATTTCTCCCTTACTTGATGACCCCTGGCTAGCTCAACGGACACCGATCTAGCAAATTATGGATAGTACAAATTTAATTGAATTACCCGAGGAGGGTACCGGCTCTGCCGGAGAATCCCTCCCTGGGCCCTCGGGCCCAGGCTGCCCCACGTTTTCTCGGGGGGGCAAATTTGTACAAACACTGGATTTGAACACAATGACCCTGGCGCGACAATGGATACCCGAGAACGATCACACGATGACTTATGCTGGAACACGGACCTCTGAAACTATAACAACGATGGATAGTGCAATATTAAAAATGAAACTACCCCAGGAGGGTACCGGTGCCTCCGGCACCGGAGAATCCCTCCCTGGGCCTTCGGGCTCAGGCTGCCCCTCGTCTTCTGGGGGGGGCAAAATATTGCGAGATTCGATTTTTACGACGACTTCGGCAAGAACAATGGATTTTGATTCTGCAAGTGACTTGGATGGTGTTGCGACCGGAACAACGACCTTGGCGAGTGTACGGACAACCGAACATAGAAGGATGCCAGTAGTGGTTTTGGAGAGGGCTCCGTCCTTGGACCGCCTCTCGTCAAGTGGACACAGTGCGACTACGCTGGTGTCGGTGGAATCTGCTGGCGGCAGGGAGTCTCCCTACGTCAGCAAATTCTTTCGAAAGGTAGAGGATAGCGACATGGAGGTGGAGGAGGTGGGTCTCTCCGAGCAGTCTGGCTCAGAGGCTGAAGGTCTTAAAGAGACCTACAGCAAAGGACCGCAAGCGAAGCCGCAGAATGCTCCGCGAAAGAAGAAAGGGCGCCCTCCCACCACGGGGGAGTACGTGGAACAGGCGGCGGCCAAGGCTGCCCTTATAAAGCTGCGGTGGGAGGAGCTGCGCTTGAAGGCGGATGAGGAGATGGTCGATGTGGCCGCTAGAGTTCGGCTCGAGCGTGCGGCCAAAAAGCTCAAGGTCGCAAATTCCGATGAGCAGCTCGTCGTCGACTTACAAAAGAGGGTTCTGGGTGACATCGATGTCATCTTAAGAGTCGCTGACAACTCGAAGAACCTCAGCGGTCCTTTTCAGGGCGCCCTCAAAGAGGCGGCGGCGTCTATTGCAGACGTAATGAAAGTCATTAGGAAACGACCAGCCTCCGAGGAGCTCCTGAAACTCCAGGAGGCCTACAAAGAGTCTCAAGAGCGAGAGGCCAGACAGGCAGCTGAGATAAGCGAGCTTCGCAAGGAGGTGGCGGGACTGAGGGCTGAGATCGTCGCAGCACGTGTTCACGAGCCTACGACGAATGCCAGACCCATAGCTTTACCAGCTGTGCCCGTGGGTCCAAACTCTCCCCCATCTAGGAAGAGGGTGGCGCGCGAGGAGTTCCCAGCACTACCGCCCACGCGCGGATCTGCACCGTCTCAGATACCCTCTGGGGCGATCACTATAGAGGAGCTAGAGAAGGCAATGCACGGCATGATGCTCCGGATGGGAAACGTGCTGGACGCCCGTCTGGAGTCATTGCAGGATCGGCTCCTGCCAGAGAAGCGTCTACGTCCACCGCTGGCTGCAGACAAGAAGGCCGCCCAGAAGGTGACCAGCGCGGTTTCCTCGACACCTGAATTGCCCAAACTGCCTGCCCCAGCTACAGGGGCAACTCATGGCAAGGCGAAAAAGAAGAAGGCAGCTGCAGCAAAGAAGCCGCAGTCGCAAACGGTCCAGACCCAGTCGTCACAAGCTGGGACCAAAGAGCTCTGGACGACTGTGGTCAAAAAGGGCTCCAAGAAGCGAATGGACCGTAAGAAGGACGCTCCGCCGAAGCTTACACCGGCAAAGCTTAAAGCCCCTAGGTCGTCAACTGTAGTCCTTTCCCTGTCAGCGGATGTCCAAGGCGTGGATTACAAACGGGTAGTGGCCTTGGCAAAGCAGAAAGTGGATTTACCTAGCCTGGACATTCCGTTTGTAAAATTCCGGGAGACGGCTACAGGTGCTCGCAAGTTGGAGGTGCCGGGAACTGCGAGCAGCGAAAAGGCTGACCGGCTTGCCGAACAGCTGAGAGTGGTGTTCAGAGAGAACATTGGAGTCGATGTCGTTGAAGTGTCTAGGCCTACTAAGAGTACTGAGCTACTAGACGACTCCATTACTCGGGAGGAGATAGCGACAGTGGTGGCGAATAAGGGTGGCTGTAACGCTACCCAGGTTAAGGTGGGCGAAATAAAAAGAGCCCCCTTTGGTGCCGGCACGGTTTGGCTGCGTTGCCCGGTGACGGCCGCAAAGAATCTAGCGACGGAAGGGAAGCTGTTAATAGGCTGGGTGGCTGTGCAGGTAAGGTTGCTGCAACCCAAAACAGCGCGGTGCTTCCGCTGCCTGCAGCCAGGTCACATCAAGCAAAGGTGCAAAGCGGAAGCAGACCGTAGCCAGCAGTGCTACAGATGTAGCCAAGTAGGGCACAAGTCTGCAAACTGCACGGCGGCGCCTCACTGCTCCCTGTGCGCCGAGGACAACCGTCTGGCTGATCACAGGCTAGGCAGCAAGAGGTGTGCTCCTGCACCAAAAACACGAGGCAAGGTAGCAACGAATCCCTGTGTGACCAATGCCTCCACTGTCGATGCCGTTCCCGGCACCTCTGGGAGATTTTCCATTCTCCCGGTGGACGAAGAGGAAATGGAAACTGCATAATCAAGTATGGCCCATAAGTGTCTGCAGGTGAATATCAACCACTCGGCTGTAGCACAGGATCTCCTGGTTCAGACAGGTAGGTAGGTAGGTAGGTAGGTGGGGTTGGGCTGGGGACGTCTCAGGTATGGCGGCTATCGTATCTGCAAATATTCAAATGCAAATAATCATGACCATCCTGGAACGTGATATGGGATACGTGGCGGTACGGTGGGGAGAAATGGTCCTGGTGAGTGTATATTTCTCTCCGAACAGGACCATCTCCGAGTTTGAAGGATTCTTAGACCGCCTCGGCGCTTTCGTCACACGATCTTTGCCCTGCTCCATGTTAGTGGCGGGAGACTTCAATGCCAAGTCGTCGGTGTGGGGATCTCGCGTCACTGACATGCGAGGCAGAATAGTGGAGGAGTGGATGATGGAAACAGGCCTATCCATCATAAATCGAGGATCTGCAAATACCTGTGTGCGGCAACAGGGGGGATCAATTGTAGATCTAACCTTTGCGTCTCCTGTTGTCGCTCAGCGAGTCCAGGGTTGGCGTGTGGTACAGGAGGTAGAGTCGTTGTCCGACCACCTGTATATAAGGTACGACGTCTGCTCCTCTCTGCCGACCTCAGTTCCAAGCACGGAGACAACATCTTCTCCGAGATGGGCCTTAAAGAAACTCAATACCGAGCTGCTGGCTGAGGCCTCTATTGTTGCGTCCTGGCCACCTCCACCGGCCGGACCGGTCGACGTCGTCTCGGAGGCCCGTTGGTTCCGGGATGCTATGGTGTGCATCTCTGACGCCGCCATGCCCCGGGTGTGACCACAACCACCGAGACGCCAGGTGTATTGGTGGTCTCGTGATATTGCGCAGCTGCGCGTCGCATGCGTTGCCGCGAGACGCCAATACGCCAGGCACCGCAGACGTCGCTATGGCCGGGACGCGGCCGTGGAGGCCCAATTATATGAAGCCTACAGAGAGAAAAAGAAGTCCCTACAAATAGCTATCAGAAAGGCCAAAGCGGAGGCAAGGCAAGATCTGCTGGAGACTCTGAACGGTGATCCGGTGGGGACGCCCTTATCGAATGGTGCTGAGTTTCTTGCGTCCGTGGGCTCCCCCGGTCACGCAGAGCCTCCAGTAACAACATCTGGAGAGCATTTTGTCCGCACTCTTCCCGTCTAGGGGAGAACATGTGCTTCCTTTCGTAGCTGCCCCGCCCCATACCGGAGATGACGCGGTCCCTCCAGTAACAGAAGCCGAACTGGCAGAGGCCGTGCGACGGCTCCGGACGAAAAATAACGCCCCGGGGCCTGACGGAATCCCTGGCCGAGCCTGGGTACTGGCACTGGAGTACCTGGGCGACAGACTCCGGCGCCTTTTTACCTCCTGCCTGGAGTCAGGGGTGTTTCCACCACTGTGGAAGATAGGCCGCCTCGTCTTGTTGAGGAAGCCGGGCCGACCTGCGGATTCCCCGTCGGCATACCGGCCCATTGTTCTCCTAGACGAGGCTGGTAAGCTCTTAGAACGAGTGGTGTCGCGGCGCCTGGCGAAACACCTGACCCGTGTAGGAACCGACTTATCCTCCGTGCAGTTTGGCTTCCGAGAGGGTCGTTCGACGGTTGACGCGATACTGCGCGTCAAGACCCTCTCGGAGGAGGCCGTATCCCAGGGGGGAGTGTTGCTGGCAGTGTCGTTGGATATTTTCAATGCCTTTAACAGTCTCACCTGGGAATGCATAAAAGAGGGGCTACAATTCCATGGAGTGCCCCTGTACCTTTGTCGTTTGGTAGCCTCTTACTTGGAGGACCGACACGTGACGTGCACTGGGCAGGATGGCGGCGCGTATAGCAGGGTGCCGTCATGCGGTGTTCCACAGGGGTCGGTTCTTGGCCCGCTCCTGTGGAACATCGGTTATGATTGGGTGTTGCGTGGTGCTCTCCTGCCTGGCGTATCAGTCACGTGTTACGCCGATGATACACTCGTCACTGCTCGTGGGGATTCTCTCAGAGATGCTCTTCATCTGGCGACTGCAAGTGTGGCCCATGTCGTTAAGAGAATTCGGTTGCTGGGACTGGAGGTCTCTCTAAATAAGACAGAGGCCATCACTTTTCATGGGTCACGCAGAGCTCCCCCCGCGGGCACTCACCTGATAGTGGGTGGAGTGCGTATTGAGGTCGGTGCTACCCTCAAATACTTGGGGTTGGTGCTGGACAGCCGCTGGTCTTTCGGCGAGCACTTTAGCCAGTTAGCCCCCAGAGTCACACGATGTGCATCAGCTTTGGCGGGTCTCTTACCGAACGTTGGCGGCGCCGGGACCAGCTGCCGATCCTTGTATTTGGGGGTAGTTAGGTCCATGGTGATGTACGGGGCCCCGGTGTGGCACGAGGCCCTGACGGCCACACCAGACTACCATTATATTACCTAAGTATCCTTACCTTTTGATGAAAGGTTCGAAAACAGTATCGCTCCTTAACCCATGCCAAGAGATCGACGAGTTGCTATTCTTATGTGAAGAAAACCACTCACCTCTATTAATTAAAGATAACTGCGTGATCAGCCTAATGAACTTCGATACTAATACGAGTTACTGCCAACCAATATCGGTAGAGTTTAATGAAGTAAAAATTGAAAAGATACAAACCAACCGATGGATACTCTATACTAGATCTTTTTTTTTTTTGTAACGGGGGGAAAATCCTACATGGATACCCTCACGCCATCGGGGGCAGCGTGAGGGCATGTCAGACTCCTACTGACTAAAAACCCCCCGGTGTACATCTGCCGCTATAGTCGGGGCGGCACGCGATCTCTAAAGATTTCAGCGTGCCGCCCCAGCGGTTGGCCCAGCAGCGAAAGCGCCGCCGCCGGGCCCCGTCCTGTTAGGAGACAGCCGGGTACACACCCGCCGTCTCCTCCGTCCGCCGAACCTGTGCAATGGGAAGATGGGCCAACGAATGTTGGTGCACGAATGTTGGTGGCGTTGAGGGCGTCCACCCATAATGGTGCTCCGTAGGCGGCCATGGACCGCACCACCCCCATATAAAGGCGGCGGCAAGCGGCACCCGGCCCCCCCGTGTTGGGGAGGAGTCGTCCGAGCGCCGCTGCCGCCTTGACTATGCGCGGTCCGAGCCCCTTGAAGTGGGGCTCGAACCGCCAGCGTCCGTCCAGGGTGAGGCCCAGATACTTCATCTGGGTCCCCACCCTGACCCGGACGCCCTCTACGCAAATGTGTGCCCCCGGAGGTGGCCCCCGCCGAGGCCCATGAAACAATAAGGCCTCAGTCTTATTGAGGGCCACCTCGAGGCCAAGCCTTCTTATGCGCCCGACCACGAGAGTCACGGCCTCCGTGGTCAGGCGCACCAATTCCGCAAATTCCCCCCCCCGGGCCACGACTAGGGTGTCATCCGCGTAGCAGATGAGGCGCGCTCCAGAAGGGAGCGCGCCGCGGAGCACCCAGTCGTAGCCCATGTTCCACAGGAGTGGGCCCAAGGCCGACCCCTGTGGAACCCCCCGTGCCGTGTGGCGATGGACCATCCGTCCTCTAGCGTCCACGAAGGCGACCTCTCTCCCGTCCAGGTACGCCTCCAACAGCCGCCGCAGATACGGGGGCACTCCAAAAAAGCGGAGCGCCTCCCGTATGACAGCATGCGGCAGGCTGTTGAAGGCGTTGGCGATGTCTAAGGACACCGCCAATACCCTTTCACCCTGAGAGGTCGCCTCCGCGGAGACCTGCTTCAGGAGGGTCAGGGCGTCCAGCGTGGAACGCCCCGACCGGAAGCCGAACTGCGCGTCCGACAGGTTCGGCCCCACTTCGTCTAGGTGCCGGACGACCCGGGAGGCAACGATCCTCTCGAGCGCCTTCCCGGTGTCGTCCAGCAGCACTAGGGGCCGGTACGCGGACGCGCAGTCCGGGGGGCGGCCTTCCTTCGCCAACAGGCAAAGCCGCCCCGTCTTCCAGGGCTTCGGGAACTGTCCAACCGCAAGACAGCGGTCAAACAGTTCCCGAAGCCACCCCCCTAGATGGCCCAACGCGATGGCGAGCACCCGCCCCGGGACTCCATCAGGGCCGGGTGCTTTCCGCCCAGCGATGCGGAGGCGCTCAACCACCCTCCCCATCTCCTCCTCCGTAACTGGGGGAGGGTCGATCAGCGCCTCTTCGTCTACCACCTGAGCAGGAGGCATGGGAGGAGGGACGAGTTCCGGAGGGTCGGGGAACAATGCTCCCACGACCCTCTCAACCACCTCCGGCTGGAGAGTCTCCAATGCCGGGGGCGCCTGGCCGCGGAACTTCTTCCGGGCCATCTTGTACGGGCGCCCCCACGGATCCCTCTCCAGCTCCTGGAGCATCTCCTCCCATGCCTGCTCTTTCGCCCGGCTGATGGCGACCTGCAGTGTTTTCCTGCAGGTCCTGTAGTCGCCATACAGCCGGGCCTCCTCTTCGGGGTCCCTGTTGGACCTTCTCCGGCGGCTGCGGCCGTACAGCCGTGGCAAGTACCTGCACCAAACGGCCGGTAAGGAGGTTGATTCGCGGTGTCACCACTGCGTCGGATGTCACGTCGACACGGTCCAGCACAAGCTGGAGGAGTGCCCTGCGTGGTCTGCGGAGCGCAGCGAGTTAGCGGCGGTAGTGGGGAATGACCTCTCACTGCCGGCCTTGGTTAGGTCCATGATCGACAGCGAGAGGTCATGGAATGCAGTGCTCGCCTTTTGCGAGAGCGTCCTCCAGCAGAAAGAGGAAGCCGAAAGGCTCAGGGAGAGACAGGCAGATGGGATGGCGGTGAGCACGTGCTCCTCCAAACCCTGGTCACGCGCTTGGGTCCCCGTAGATGGTCGGACGGGGGACCCACGCTTCGAGAGAGGAGATTCCTCCCTCCTGCTTCCTATTGAAGCGGCGGCCGAGACCGGGCTTCACTCCACGGGCCTTCATTCCACGGCAACGGACGCCCCCGCGTCCGCCGCCTGAAGGCTAATTAATGCTCACCGCCATCCCTCAGCCCTGGATCACATACGCGCAAAGGCGGCACAGGGGTATTTATTCAGTAAGAGTCTGACATAACCCTCACGCTGTCCCCCGACCGCGTGAGGGTATCCAATGTAGGATTTTCCCCTGTATAAAAAAAAAAAGGTGCTATCTTCATCTCCCGAGATAAAACCTTTTGCTTTCAGACAGGATTCTTCGAATTCTTTCCCTTACGGCTTTGACCACCTGTTTCGTACGAATACTACGTGAACGGCCAGATCTTTTTCTGTCAGAAAGAGAATAGGTCCCATTGTACCTATTAATAGCCCCGTACACAAACATTTTAGTAATACCAAGCGTATGGAGAGTTTTAAAATGTTTTTTAAAATGGGTGTAAGGGGTGTCAAATAATTTGGGGTGTCAGGGGTGTCAAATAACATCTAAGACTTGAGACAGCCAAGCCAACCTCACCTGCACGTGGTGCACCCTGCTAAATAACGAACGAGGCAATGGCGAAAGCGGGGTGTATGGGTTTTACAGCCTGACTGGGTCGCGGCCACCATGTATATGGCGGAAAAGCCCGTCATAGTGATTCGCTTTTGCGGGTCGCGTTTCGGGATTAGCCTGTGCATATCCAGCTTTTCGCAGGCCGGCATGACAGCGGCAACCGACGATAGATAGTGTGTCACTCGGTGGTCGCCATTGTTTTTAGATTCTACTGTGCTTACCATCAGGCACAGTGCAGTCATTTTGCCGCGCTACTATAAATATATATATATATTGCATTTGGCTCCACGCCTACTGTGTGTAATGCAATCACAGCGATTTGGTTCTCTTTATCACCACACTCCATTTTAATATCGCAAAATATTGTACAATGTATGGGCGCCAAAATGAAAAAACCAATGAATAATCATATAAAAATGACAGATTCCAAATTCAAATGTAATATTTTGAAACTGTATTTATGGCCAGACTAGGTATATATATTAGGTCTTTTTCACGAATTTTTTTCATGTATTTTTTATTTGTATTAATCGAAGTAATCACCCGTGCTATCAATGCATCTTTGCCAACGCAGTGGCAGTTTATTGATGCCCTTCTTAAAGAAATCAGCTGGACGGCAGGCAACAAATTCTTCAAAGGCATTTTGTACTGCCTCTCGGGTATTGAATTTTTTGCCGTCAAGGAGTTATCCAAATTCTGGAAAAAGTAGTAGTCTGTAGGCACAAGGTCTGGTAAGTAGGGCGGATGACGGAGAACTTCCAACCCCAACTTTGCAACTAGGAGACCGTCTGCTGTGCAGTATAAGATCGCGCGTTGTCGTGCAGGAGCAGCGGAGACGAGCGAATGACCAATGCTGGTTGGAGATGTACCAGCTTCTCCATCATTGTGTTCAGTTCTTCACAGTACACATCTGCAGTAATGCTCACCCCGTTTGGTAAGCAGCTGTTCACAGCAATCACAGCGGCGCTAGACCACCAGACAGACAGACAAAATGGACCAATATTGTTTTCACGCTAACGTTATATACTATACAACGTCTAATATACTATATAACGTCTATTTCAGCCGTAGATTGTGTATCATCAGCTTCCACAATCGCCTTTAATTCGTCATTGTCAACCAAAGTCTTCGGACAACCGCGGTTCATTTTTCAAGTCGAAATTCCCAGAACGGAGCGAGCATACCAATAATAGATGGTGTGTTCGTTTGTAGTGTTAGCTCCCTAAACGACGTTGATGTTGCGTGCCGCTTGTGCCGCGTTGCTGCCACGACGGTACTCATATTCCATAATTACTCGAATTTTTAACGTATCCATGATGACAAAAAAGATTGAAACGCGATGAAAATGAAACACTAATCAATAAACAAGTGACTACTTTTGGAAAAAGAATTCCATGTTTTTAAAATAAAATTAATTTGAAATTAGAATTCTTAGCCAAACAAAAATTATTTTGATTTGAAATGGCCAGTACTGCAGAACGGCAATTTAATAGGTAAATACCTATTATATTTATTCTCGGAGTCCAGTACAACGCACATCTTATGAAAATGTTTACAGTGAACAACATATTTTTGCTAAATTTCATGCGGACAAAGTTGCGGGTAACAGCTAGTCTAAAATAGAATATCCTAAATTACTTCCTATAACGTCAGTTATTTGCCAGTGAAAGTCCCGTGAAAATCGGTCAAACCGATTTGGCGGTAGCACTGCGGCTGAAGCCGCGGTTAACGGCTCTAGTCTAAATTAAAATAGACTAAATTACTTTTTATAATATCTGCTATCTGTCGGTGAAAGTCCCGTAAGTTATGGTCGAACCGTTTTGGAGATAATACTGCGGGAGAAGCCACGGTTAACAGCTAGTATAAATTAAAATTGCCTAAATTATTTTTTATAAGGTTAGGTATCTGCCAGTGAAAGGCTCGTGAAGATTGGTCAAATAACATTGGAGATAGCACTGCGGGCAAAGCCACGGTTAACAGTTAGTATAAACTAAAATTGCCTAAATTACTTTTTATAAGATCAGCTATTTATCAGTGAAAGTCGCGTGGAAATCAGTTCCACCGTTTTGGAGATAGTACTGCAGACGAAGCCGTAATATTAAAACTGTAACTCCATATCTATTAACACATATCTCACGTACACAAAATCACAATACTCACAATAATCTCAAGTTGCATTTGTATATTAACATTTTGCGTAGAGTTTATGTTTTGCATTTTACATCAACCCCGGTAAATATAGTGTGTGTGATGTATTTGATATTATAATAAAATATGTGCGCCTACGACACTCGCTCCCCGCATTACGTGGATAGACGTTGGTAGGAACGGAAGTGCCGCGCACGCACTAAGTGATAAATCTCGGTGTTTCATTTAATAAACTACAAGACATAAAGATGATACATAACAATGGCGACGAGGAAAAAAAAAACGTGAGTAAAATAAGCAATAAATAATGAAACTACAAACATAACCTACGCTATCAGTTTGTAAAAACCATAATATACGTTATATTGTTTCGCAATTGTTACATTTCAAAATTATGCTTTTCTTATTCGATATAAAGGGCAGAAACGGTATATAACTTCCTCAAGATAAAGAACAAAGGAGTAATTAATTGTTTCGAAAAAAAAACAATGCTGTAACATTCGCTATATTCAACAAATTAATAATGTATTTAACTAATTCAACTAAACAGGTCTTCGGTCAGATTAGCGTTTTTAAACAGTGCCAGTTAACGCTTATGAATATGAACATTCCATTCATTTTAAACTAGTGGATGGGTTGAAATATAAACATTGTAGCATTAACCAAGTCAGGAACGATGTAAACAATTCCAATGGGTAAACATCCATCAAGTTCATACACTAGTATAAAAACTATACTAGTTATGCAATAATAATAATTATTATTTGAACATCATTCCTAATGGGTGAAAACCATAGAGTAACAAACCCGCGCGTAGTTAATAGAGTGTGCACAATCGGTTTTTAGTATGGGAACAGCGCGATCCGTTATCGCGTGTGCAAGAAGGGGCCCGGGGTAACGCGGGGTAACCCCAATGTTTCTATAGTGATGCGCATTACAAACTTGTACGGACACTGTATCGATATGTTAATTATGATAAAAAAAAAGTTCGATAAAAATGTATTCAATTTATTTATTGTAACAATAGCATCTTAATCACTAAAATACAATAAAAATATATTTAATTAAATATTATAATACAAAATTTTGTAACCCTAAAATAAAATAAGATTATTATAAACTCGACTCTTCGAATTTACTTTATCTTTACTACTTTTACAAATGTAATAGAGTGTGATGTTTAAATATATTTTAACTAACTGTACCCGCGACTTCGTCCGCGTGGAATGGTATCTTTGGATAGCAGTGTTTCACTGCAAAGAGCTTATTAAATTATTTAAGTATATAAGTACATAAGGTATATAGAATTAATATGTGTTTATTTAATAATCAAAATATTTAATAATTAAAAATAATATGCACACGTTTCCACGCTACCTTTGAGGTAGTGTACTTAGCGCGTTTTTCTTAATGTGGTTTCCCCGGTAGGCCTATTCCACTGATCTGTTGTGATTTTGTTTAATCTGAAACTATTGCCGGCCTTGAAAATTTATACACGCTATGCCTTTGTTTGCATTGTTAACATGTTTTATTAAACATTGATGTAAAATACGTTCCAAGCATTCTATACGTGACCTGAGTATTTTGAGACTTGAGTCTCAATAGTTTTATCTGGTACAAAACTAGCTCTATCTTCTACGTCCATCGATGATTCTTGTACATGTTGGTCAATCTAAAACACAGAACGCATAATTTATTTTATTTAGAATAGTTCTATCTTACGTTAAACCATAAACAAACAATTAAAATGGACAAAAATAATAATGCCTTACCACAAGCTTTAAAGATGGAACTGCATTTGGAAATAAGTATCGCCTTTTCTTGCTCGAATCAAAACAAGTCTCCTCAAAATGTTCTGAACATATTGTAGTCCGAGGGCCAGGAAACCAACCATCTTTGCGAACTACATTAATCCATTTTTGTTTCATCTTCTGATCCTTAGGGAAGCTGTAACATTACGAAATTTGTCACTGAACATATCTCTAAAAATATATAAATAAATATTATACAATTTAAATGACAAATAAAAAATATCACAACAGTTATCAAAAGTATCGGTTAATAATAGAATTAATATTGCTTATAAAATAAAAAAACAATATATAGATACTCGATACATTCCGAATAGGCACAACACTACAGCGTCTTAGACATATGGCGCGCTGCCATGACAGTTTGCTTTAGTTGAATATTTTATTTCACAAAGAAACTTAATTCAATGAATACTTACACATGAAAAGAGATACACTAGATTTTAGGTTTTTCTTTCTGTAATTATTTTATAATTTTTCACTGCACAATTAGACATATTTACTGCGTATAATAATATTTTAGCGGAGACGTTCATTGTCAGAGCTACGCGAACAGACTGATCGTGCTTACGGGAGTCGGGAAGGACATACATGAAAAATTCATGTATGAGTGGTAAGGCAGGCACGACGCTTATGCGACTTCTATTGTAACTGTAAGCGGTTTCATAATTCAGTGATGAAAACCCATCAAGAAAACTATACTAGTTATGTAATAATAATAACAATAATTTAAACATCGTTCCCAATGAGTGAAAACTCAACAAGTTCATATATTGGTATAACCGACCAGTGTATGCAATTTAACAAAATAAACCATGGTTTATACATAAACTAGCTAACCCGCGCAACTTCGTCTGCGTAAAATCAGTTACTACCAGTTTCTTTTGTATTTCCAAACTCCAAAAAATTTTAAAAACCTAGAAGCTGATTGCAGCAATACCAACCGTTTTAAATTGTGAAACCAAACAGTTCAGCGACCCACTCAAATACATAATGTCTTCCCAGTACCCCCTAGATAGCTTCTATGCCACTCACGACCGCGCCTCACTTACTACTTACTTACACTTACTACTGTAATAGGCTCAGCGACGGCGACAACGCGATAATTTTATCAACTTATAGTTTTTATTTCACATTATCTTTTGACCAACTTCACCAATTAACATGGTGTACAAAGTAACCTATATCTCCATGAAATCTCCATTTTTATTTAGCTATTTGTTTTTATAAGTGGACTTTGTTGTAAAGGTAATGAATATTTTTGCTACAGATTTTATTCCTTTGTTTCAAACCATTTAAGTGGCGCACGTCATATTATTGCATTGTTGCCGATTATAATTACAATTATTGTGATTAACTATTAAAAATATAAATATTTGCCAAAATAATAAGTAATTTTTAGCGCTGAGAGAGCACACCTTTCTACTTTTTTCTACCTCAACCTTTCAGATATAATTTTCAAAATAAGATCAGTAGGATCAGGGATTATTACCCCAAACACCCAAACTTTACCTGTCTTTACAATATTAGTACACATATAGTATTTAATGGCAACTGCAAACGCCTAAGCTAATTATTCTAATCGTAAATTTACAACCCTGCACCTTACGATTCCAATACTCATCAGCGTTTGAAAAAGAAATTTTATCAAATATCGAAACAACACATGTACTGACAAAACTATATTAGATACTTTTGAGCCTTATTTTCTATATCGCAATATAATATTGTGTAGGTTTATGTTTTCTAAAAAAATCTTCTGACCTTGATTCTGGAATCACTCATTGTTTAGCAACGCCGTAATAGCTAGGTCATTTAAAAAAATCATAAGTTGACTCAATTTTTGCCTTTTTTGTTACTACTGGGTGTTAGGTTAGACGCCGGCAATATTTTTACAGGACAATCATTAGTCATTTTTGGTTCTAAATCAATTAAAAAATAGATGCATTATATTTGACCTAATTATCTCGAGAACAGCATAACTGGTTTTCACTCTACATCAGATGATTTATTCAAAAAGCACGATGAATCATCGTTAAAACTAATACTAATACACAACAAAGAGAATCTTAGATGAAGTATGTTTTTAAAGGTATGGGAATGATACTTTTAAACGTAAAAACATCACACCTAGATTCAATGAACAGAATTAAATGGGATCTTTTCAAGGTTAATCATT
>MU160956.1:0-17866 GCA_015888305.1 Antheraea pernyi
TTACTCTAAAATTAATTCGTGTAGGAAAAACCCTTCATCGAAAATATGTTTTTGAAAAATAATATGTTTTAGTAGGTACATGGTGATATATAATAATATATTTTTTTCTATTTTGTTGATTTCGCACATATTTGGAATAGGCAGATAATATTAGGACTGGACGAACTATGGGATACTACAGGTTAAGGTTGAAATGTTTGAACTTAGAACAGAGTGTACTTATATGATAGGAAAACGAGATTCTACAAGAGTCCGGCGACAAAGTATAGCAATTAATTTAATATTTCACTAAAATTAGAAAGAAAGAAGAAGAAGAAAGAAAATGTCTTTATTGCTGGATAACATCAAAACAACAAGATGAACATATACATAGCTTATTTGAATATCCAACAAAGGCACCTACCTCCATTCAGCAAAGTGCTGCAGCATAACTAGGGTGGTACTGCAGCGCTGATTTTCAATGGAGACCCTAATTATCGTTCTTTGTTATCCAAACTAAAGCTATCTCATAATTTCGGAATTATAGGCGGAAATATACGTATCAGAGACCGTGAAGTATTATAATTTAAAAAAAAACAATTATAACCCACATCATATGAATAAATCTTTACCTGTTTCTGCCTTTGAAATATTTATTTGTTTATATGACGTGATTTCGTTAACACTTAGGATTACCTTGATTTATATTTGCATTATTAAAAACCAGTTGAACACAACAACAAATAAAAAAAAACATCATTATTCTTTTTTTTAACTTTATTTTTGGCAACCAATCTTTCAGATTATTACTGCCATTGTCGAGTGAGTATCGATATTACAAGTTTTGGGGTGTAAGGGGTGTCGAATAACATCATAATACTTGAGACACCCAAGCCAACCTGACCTGCACCCTGCTGAATAACGAACGAGGCAATGACGAAAGCGGGGTGGTAGGGTTTTACAGCCTGACTGGGTCACAACCACTATGTATATGGCGAAAAAACCCGTCATAGTGATTCGCTTCTGCGGGTCGCGTTTCGGGATCAGCCTATGCATATCCAGCTTTTCACAGGCCGGCATGACAGCGACGACCGGCGATGGATAGTGTGTCACTCGGTGGTCGCCATTGTTTTTGAACTGTACTGTGCTTACCATCAGGCATAGTGCACTCATCTTGCCGTGCTACAATTAATATTTGTAATACTATTAACTACTCGACAATGGCAGTAATAATCTAAAAGATTGGTTGCCAAAAAAAAGTAAAAAAAAGAGTAGAACGTTAAGTATACTTTTTTTTTTTTTTAACATGGGGTAATCACTTATGTATACGTCACCCTCCTGGGGGAGAGGGTGGGTTATGTCCGACACGCACGGACTAAAACCCCACGATGTACCGATAGACCGTAATGTTGGGGCGGCAAGGGATCGTACAATGCTACTCAACCTTGTAGAACCGCCCCAAGAGTCCGCCCGGCAGAAGGTGACCGCCCGGGCTCCTACCTATAGAGAAGCAGACTGGGTACACACCAGCTGCCTTCAACTCGCTAACCACTGAGCTATATTATCACTCGATCCTCTTTTTCCCCCGTGACATTAAAAATAATCAAAGTTTTATTAAAGGTATACTCTATTTCATAGGTTTAAATGTTATCCTACAAAAATAGTTTAAATTTTTCAGTACGTAACGACAATTTCATAGGTCAATAAATTCCATAGGTTTCTTTGATAAATAATAATAATTCTTTCAGACGTTATAACTAGAACGAAATAAATGAACAAAGATTTTTTATAAATACACTATGCGGTACATGACCTTGTCATATATGGCGGAAAGTGAGGATGGGGCCTAAGATGTAACGCGTTTGCCGAGTAAAAACTTATTTATTTTTCTTTTGACCGTTATGTACTTTAGGAAAAATAGACGCATGTAGCGTGTTCCATTCGTTTGCCGTTTGCATAACAAATTATATAACTTATTTACTAACATACACGTAAATCGCTTCGAACGGATAAATGGTACATCAAAAGCGAATAACCATCTAGACCTGTACGGTAACTGGTAGTTCTGAAATGTAATGGAGACGGTTGAAATAGTTGCTGCATGCTATCAGTAATTCATCACTGATGAGCCTTCGAGCCCTGTGATTGATGGAAACCACCCAATATTACAACTAGTGGATTACAATTTAAAAATGGCAATAAAAGATACCGGTGAAAAGATACCAATATGTAATACTTGTAATTAATGTAAAGTAACGTAACGTAGCAAACGTATAATATTTAATAGTTATGTAAACGATTGTTAACAAGACTAATAAAATTAACGACAGCGGAAACAAGGTGCGGACCGAGAGTCTGCAGAAAAAAAATCACATATTACAATTAACGTTCATGTTTTCATAAAGGAAATCTTGGCAATTGTTGAGAATTATGTTTTTAGTATGACGAAACTACGATTCCAATGAAAAAAAAAACGAGTTTAATATCATTTATACAATTCATTTCGTTGGTTAAGTTCTAATGTTCTAAAAAAAACTGTGATGGTTAATAACATAACCAACACTTATCATATATATTAATTAATACGTGAAGCCCAAACTTTGTATCCCTTTTTGAGAGAAATGCGCGAACGGATGAACGTGAAACTTGGCATAGTTAAAGTTTATATAGAGGAGAAGTGCAAAAAGCTATTTATTTTATATAAAATGCATTAGAAGTAAATTAAATTAATTAAAATATGCATTACTCACACTACTGCTTCAATTTTACACAACATATACACACATGTAAATAATAAAGACATTTTGACATCTGTCAATAAAGGACTTCAAAAAAGGTTGTGAAGGAGGTTGCTATGCTCGACTGTATGTATTATTTTACTCTTAACCCTTTTTCATTATGCATTCAACAATGATATTAATCCTAATAAAATTCAAACTTTAAAAAATCAATGAACTATGGTCGAATGTCGACCATTGGGCGCCAACTAGTACTAGTAAATATATCATATTTATTATAACGTATGACATAATGTTACCAAAATATAGTGTATTCCAAATTTGACTGTCACTGGTATTACTTTTGCATTTACTTAATAGATTGCGAATACACAGCATCTGATTGAAATTGTCACAAATTTGAGTTAGTGCTTAAAATATGGCTGTAAATATTTATGTAGGAAAATATCTAAGGGCATTAATTCCTAGTATGATAACATCAAAACATGATATAGGTACTATAAACAAACAACAAGTAGAGAACGAAATTATATTAATGCCTGGACTGACCAAAACCATAACCGTGTTTATTACAAAAAGTTAAATACGTATTAAATACTTGGTTTAAAAAGGTTTCCTAATAAATGCACCGCGCTCGCCCGAAGCAAGTTCGCGTAATCCTTTTTCACAAGTCTAACCTTTTTTTTTTATTGTGTGGGGAAAATCCTGCATAGGATACACCTCCAGCTGTGGTCGGGGACAGGGGCAGCAGTTAACCTAATGTAACCAAAGCGAGACAAAAGAGCAAGATGGTGAACATTCACCTACCGTGGTGCATTTAATATGAAAACTTTTTAAAGCCAGGGTTCAATACGTATTTAACTTTTTTGTAATAACACCGTAAGGGTTAAAGCGCCATACAAATGAATTTAGGCCTTATGATGAACTCGTCAATAGATTGTTGATAGTATAAGTTTAAAAAAATACCGTATTTATTACAAAATTTAGAAAAACAAATTTTATAGTGTAAAATTATATTTATTTTAAATTTACTAAAACAACATCCGTCATTTTGAGATCATACGACTTTCATTCAACATTACGCCTTCAGATACATAACGGTACCAATTTTTTTTAGTATCAATATAAACCTTTGCAAGTTATCGTTGTAATTTCATATCTTTTAAGTTTGTTTACATTTCTGTAGCATCATATTACAAACGTGAATGCATAAAAAACGTACGTCCATGTTTACAAATAGGTACAGTAAGTAATAAGTGTGTGAATTTTGCATTTCATAATTAAAAAAAAGAAAGTAATTTGTGACTGTTATATAGAACATTCCGCAATCTTTTTTTTATGTACTACTTAATTACTCAACCTATAAGAGCATTTAAAACAAACCATACGTTTTAATTGTTTTACAAAGTAAAGTGTAAGTATTATAACATAAAATGTTATATATCGTTGTTTTTTTTCGAACTTACTACGCTATTGACCTAGCAAGATCTTAACAGCTTCACCGGACTACTAAGGCAAGCGCTTAAGGCACTCAGCCGATTTTATTTGACAACTAGCTCAAGGGTACACGGCACACCTCGGCTTGGGATGTTGCCTGATACATGCAATTCGCGACCTATCTTTTTTTTACGTGGGGAAATCCCTTTTGGATACTCCACCCTCCCGGGGGAGACGGTGGGTTATGTCTGACTCGCACAGACTAAAACCCCACGGCGTACCGACAGATCGTCATAGTTGGGGCGGCAAGGGATCGTTCTAGCTAATCTAACTTGTAGAGCCGCCCCAACGGTCCGCCCGGCGGAAGGTGACCGCCGGGCTCCTACTTGTAGAGAGGCAGACTGGGTACACACCAGCTGCCTCCCCTCGTCCGCCGGACCTGTGCAATGAGGAGATGAGCCCCCGGCCCATCCCCTCAAGTCCGGCTAAATTCGAGTCCTATCTGAGCTAAGCTAAGTTAAGCTAACTATATGTTATATATCCCTAATTTATAGTATGTCAATGTTTGTTTATATGAAATTTGTGGTTATGTCTGTACATCATTTTCCAAAGTTTGAGATATCTATTGTAAAGGAATATATATTTCCACGATCACAAATACGTTTTAATTTTGCAAGTTTGCTTCGATAACTGCAGTTCGACTAACTTTTTGGGAATCTTTTACGCTGGAAATATATGTCATTCCGCAATTGATAAGTTAAATAAATATGAATAAATTATTTAGAAATCGCAACAAGTATGTCAATAAGTATACGTTTGTTAATTCCCAATATAATTTAATGAAGTTTGGTGTAAACAGAATATATGCCTCTGAACTTAAATTTGAAGTTCTATACAAATATGAATAATACTTTTAGAACTAAAAAAATACGAAAATAATTATTGTGTAATAATTGGGCGCGAAGTAGCGAACACAACACGGAATTTTCATTATAGTTGACAGCCTGCATTGCGGACGTTGATCCGCCATAATAAAAAAAATCATGACAAAAAATATACCTAACCCTTCCTCATGACTCACTTTATCTACGGGAGAAAACCGCAGGATAATCCGTTCAGTAGTTCTTGAGTTTATCAAGAACAGACAGACATGGCAGAGGATTGTTTCATAATATGTAGCCACACAAACCGACCTACTGATTACGGATCTCGCAAACGACTCAACTAGAAAATTCAGATGATTTACTAGCCATAATGTAAACTAAAATGGATATAGAAAGATTTAGGTATTGCATTACTAAAACTTTATGCAAAATGTGAAGTTATGCTATCGTTTCCCTATTGCAAAATTGGGGGGCGGAATAATGCGTTAAGCCAACGCTACGTTTCATCACACTATGATGATTCACTCAAAGAACGAATTGGCTTGATTGGGTTTAATCAAACGCTATGCTCTTGCTGGAAATCGTGAATTTACTTCCAAACCGTCGCCAGACAGTTCCTTGTACCTATACCTGCATCAGTATCAAGCTCAAAGCCTAAACAACTTGGCAAAGTGGTTTATACATGACTGATACTCATAATATTACTACATATATCGTTATATAGTATAAAACAAAGTCCTCTACCACGTTTGTCTGTCTGTTCGCGATAAGGTAAAAAACCACTGAACGGATTTTCATTCGGTTTTCACCAGTAGATAAAGTGATTTACGAGGAAGGTTTAGGTATATAATTTGTCAAGGTCTTTACTCAGGTCAGGACAACTTCTTCCGACAACAGGCAGCCTCAGCCGGGTGCGGCGTGGGAAATGCCTGCCGCCGGTGGTGTCGTGGAGCTTGTGGTGATTAGCACGTAGGTGGTGGTCGGCTCAGTCCAGGTTCACCCCTGGGAGCCTGGCAGTCCATGAGGATTTTTATCCATGTTAAAAAAAAGGACAACTTCCACCGAGCCTGCTAGTTCTATCATATAATATTAAGTATACCTGAAAAAATTGAGATGAGAAATTATGTAACTGATTATATTTCCAGATACAAAAATGATTGTGCTTAATAAATTACAACTTCTTATTTGGAAGAATGTTCTTCTTCAAAAACGACACAAATGGCAAACATTATTCGAGATACTGTCCCCTGTTATTTTCTGCTTATTCATAATTGTAATAAGATACCTCGTAGTACCAAAGCATATACCAGAAATGTCGTATACACCATTTTATCCGACATATTTTAATTCCTCTGGTAGGAACGTGTAAGTATATTTCACATTTACATATAAAATATAAGGTAAAAATTACATTAATAGAATAATTGCAAAATGTTTTTGTTTTATAGGGAGAATCTCACATCATCAAATATGATACTAGCATTTTCTCCAGAAAGTCCGTTATGTAGAAACATAACACGAGATGCAATGGTATCTATTGCTAGTGATAATTTTGGATTTTTATTTACTTTTTTCTTTGATGCAAGTTCCTTACCTCAGCCAAAAGGATATAAGAATGCGTATGAAATGGAACAAGCTTTAATACAACCGTACGCTATGAACCATGTACTTGTAGGAATAGAATACGATGATAGTATGGCTAGTAAGTATATTATTCCTTCTTTATTCATAATGCGAATTGATAAGGACTGGACTCGACGTAAATGATGCTAAGAATGAATCGTTATTTACTATAAAGCGTGCTAAATTCATCATCGCTTTCCATCAGTTATATTTGAGTTCAATCATTTGCTAGTTTACGATAAAAAAAATAAAGATTAAGAATCGTACGAAGTTAAATTTGGGTTTAATTTATCTTGTTTGATATGGTTGTCTACAATCTAATTTAAAATTCTCTAGACAAATCTTTTCACATATTAACTGCTTAATGACTTTAGTGTTTTGTTATTATATTATTAACATTCTAAAGTAAATATTGAACTTAATTTCAGATGCCACATCATGGCCTGATGATATAAATGTTACGTTAAGGTTTCCAGCAATCATGAGAAATCCATCAGTGGATTTTGCGGTATTATCGAGCTGGAGAACGAACTTGATATTCCCGTTATTTCCACAATCAGGGCCACGTGAACCAGAAGATAAATATGGCGGAAAATCTCCAGGTGTGATTACAATTTTAATTACATTTTTGTATTGATGCTATTGATATATGAATGCTCATCAGAGCCCTATATTCTAGGCTACTCCACTGAGATGTTCCTGGCTATACAACACGCTGTATCACAAGGAATTATAAAACAGAAAACAGGAAAACAATTGAATACCAAAGTCTATCTTCAACGATTGCCTCAACTAAGTTCTAGGGAGGATCAATTACTAATTGCGTTGGAAAGATTTATACCAATGATATTGATGTTGGGTTTTGTGTACACATTTGTGAATACTGTGAAGGCAGTAACAACAGAAAAGGAGCTTCAGCTTAAGGTTAATTTAAAATAATTATTCATAATTTCATTGTTAGAGACAAATGGTCTTAGGGTTGTTTATGCCTTTAACATAAATTGTTATACATTAAGATACGCTTAAGGAAGGCTTCTTGTTTAGTAGGAAGCATTTACTAAAATCTACTGCATAGTCTTAATTAACTTTATAAGTTTTAGCATTTGAACAAAACCTCATCTGATATTAGATGACGATATTCTCTAAGATGATTGCTCCTGCTGGAACACACCAAAAAGTGTTTGGCGACGATTTTCAAGTTGAGGTTGGTAGCTAACCAGGGAGACATAGAAAAAGCCCTACCACGATAATAGGATTTTATCACGATGTTTCCTTTACCGTGAACTCCTATTCAGTTTCAGGATCAGAACCTTCGTCAATGTCCTAACACGCTATCAACGAAGCCAGCATCGTATCAAAGTTATTTAATTTTTATTTATATCATCGTTAAAGTCTACATGCATTTACTACATATTTATTTACAGCTACTGTACAATTTTTGCTTCTTTGACACCACACCACATCACTACATGACTCCACGGAAACTATAACACACCTGACTATGGTGACGTACTTTAACTATCATATAGCGAGATGAAAGGAGGTCTGTTTCGTTGACCCATTTCGGTAAATTTCTTTAGGTAAACCACGTTTGTGCGTGTTAACGTAGTAGCGGCTACAGAATTGTAGATATCTTGGTGGTCAACATGGATATGGATAGTACTATGCTTACGGTCAAATACAGTGCAGTAACTTGGTTGTGTTTGAATAACAAAAGATTACGTTTATTATTGTATAACGGCATTGAAGTATTTATATCGGATATATGAGATTGTATGCGGCTAATATCACACTCGCTCTATTAAATATGTACAAAGTTTCGAAATAATCAGTTCAGTAGCTAAGATGTGAAAGCATAACAATTAAGCTCACATTCGCATCTATAACATTAGTAAAATATAAGTGTATGCCAATACAAATATGAAAGTACACGAGTTTCAAGTGATGACGCGGCGCAAGATGTTATGACGCCCTAATAAATAAAATGTTCTTTAAAGTGTTGCGAATTAAATACTACGGTGTTAAGTCATATTTTCGATTTGAAGTTGATTAGACGAGAAGAAAACCACAACATAATAATTTTGATTTAGCATAACATTTAAGAAAGCTTAGACTCGTTATTAGATATTATAGTGGACGCTACTTTGCACTTCCGCTAGGAATGTTATTAGATTAAAACCCGTATCCTCTGACCTGACATTTAAAAGTGATTTCCATTAGCATTTTAATTTTTCGAATACCTGATTAATTAACAAAATACATTTCGAATGTTAAAAGCAAGTTAAAACACTTTCAATATTAAAACATACTACTTTATAGATGTCCATATATTTATTCGGAATTAATATTTTGTTTCCAGTCAGTAGTCCGGTGACGCTGTTAAGACCTTGTTAGGTCAATAGCGTAGTCATTCCAAAAAAAAATATTTTGATTCCAGTTTTTTGTACCTACACAATACAAGTTTTTTACTTTATATTATGTTTCCCATATATGTAACCTGTAGCTATTTTCATTAAACTTTGTTTGAGACATTCATAAATAACATGTCAAAATTTTAACTGTCTTCCTTTTTTCCTCACGAATGCGTTTTAGTACGCCCCAAACGCATAGTAAAAATTATAAGCAACGTTGCATTTAAAATTATTAGATATTAATTAACTTGCACGTGTGGGACAGACAGCAAGACGACCTTATAGTTTCTAGGGTCGCCACGCCAAACTCTAGCGTTATAAATGTCATTACCAATGTCAGCGTTCCGACCTTAACCTTTCGACTTTACAAGGCGCCTATCGCAAACTTCGCTTCAGTGTCCCTCTGCACCACTTGTAGAGCGACGAAAGAGCTCTCGCTTCCAGATAAAATGGTTGAAAACTAAACAAGGTAACTGTAACTAAGGAGATCGTAATCTATTCGCGAGTTGATTTGACGGCTATCTTCCTCTACGAAATACATAGAATAGCTACCTTACAGGCCGTTAAGTCCTTAGCCCTCAAAGAGGCCCAATAAAATGTCATGCGCTACACATTCCTGTAAGCGTAATAGGGCTTGCTTAATTGGATAAGAACAGACAACGCTTCATCGTCCCACCAATACATTTGCCCTCAAAGAGGCCCAATAAAATGTCATGCGCTACACATTCCTGTAAGCATAATAGGGCTTGCTTAATTGGATAAGAACAGACAACGCTTCATCATTCCACCAATACATTTGACGTTTTGCTAGCTAACTTACCACGTGGTACATCGCCGCATCGCAAATACGTTATACGGCAACATAAATTCGCGCTGCTCCTTCATTGACATCAGTATGTCTTTCGGACGCTCTATCTAAGACGTAGGCGTGTATGATCATGACAAGTTGAAATTTATTACGGTGTAGGTGTTTCAAAACCCAATTTGAACTGTTTCACTGTAAAAATTTTAGGGACTGACCACCCCAAAATATGGATCAAGACATCGGACCATATTTAACTTTAGTTTTAAAGCATCTTCACCTCTTTGATTATCCTCCAATATTCAACAAGACACTGTAACAGAAGAAACGCTCGAATTGTATTAGTGTCTTGATATATGAAACTCCGTACTATAATAGGCCTTACACAAAGACGTAACTCGTTGTAACGCCGTTGTAAAAAGTGAACAATATGTACGCTTCCTCAATTTAGGTTTCTTCGTGCTGAATTGCTTACGCTTGCCAGTATTTTTTGTTTTTTAATGTACCTGTTTATTATCATATGCACAGGAAGTAGTTTTTCAAGGTAGTAAAATACCCAATGCTGTAATAAATTGGTATTATCCTTATATAGGTTTGCAATTTCGTACGACGAGAATCTAGAATTAAAAATCTTTCACCAAACTCCTATAGATGCGTTCCGGTAGCTACAATTAGATCAGTCCACTTACGATCTTAGACCACATTGTCATTTAAAATCGATAGAATTATAATAACAGTAACACTTACATAGCATAATATTAATAAGCTTTGTGTAAATTGTTGTGTAAAACAATTTATTTACGTATCGTCTTAAATTCTAAATTAAATTAAATTTAAAGTATTACATAAATTTAAAAAGGCTTCCGTCAAGTAAATCTTTATACATGGCGGTTTAATTATAATTGAATAAAATATACATTAATTTTAATTATTATGCCTGTCGTAATAATGTGAAATAATTATTTTTTTATTTAGATTGAGCCTTGAATAATGTTTGTCGGCAGGAAACTATGGCAATAATGGGTCTCTCATCGTGGTTGCACTGGCTCGCATGGTTCATAAAACAATTCTCATTTCTTCTCATGTCGGTTACTATAATCGTAACATTGTACAAGGTATGTATATAGTTGTTGTTAAAGCGATAATTTAAAAACTCAGATTGCACAAAAAAAAGGAATAAACATAAACGGTATCTAGTAATCTCAGGTTTGTTGATTACTTAATTCTGTTTCCAACAACTTCAAAGCATATAGTAGAAATATTGCAAGAATGGAGTATTGTCAGCGAGAAGGTCGGCCTACATCTAAACCTAACAAAAACAAAAGTAGCCACAAACAGCATACAACATCCAATAATAGTAAATTGAACAACTATTGATTACACAGAAATCTACATCTATCTCGGGAAACAAATTTCCTTGAAGAATATAAGGCATTAGATAGTAGAAGTAATATGTATATTGATAGGTTGTAGAGCCACGTTGAAGCTATTACTAGTTTCAGCATGAATGGGTCGGTTCGCCCGGGGTAGTACCACCCACTCACAGAACACCGACGTGAAGTAACAGTGCTTGCATTGTTACGTTTCGTTCGGTCAGTGAGAGCCTTGGAGGCACACGTCCCCTCCCCCAGCCTCCTCTCCCCGTTCCACCTTCCCCCCTAACACAGGTTGGTAACGCATTTGCAACTCTCCTGGTATTTCTAGTGTCTATGGCCGGTGATGATCTCTTAACATCAGGTGACCCTATAACATTAAAAAAAGAAACTTTTTTATGCCAAAAGGCAACAAACAGGCCCACCTCATGGTAAATGGTTAACGTCGCCTATGGACAACTGCAACACCAAGGGCGTCACTGTTGTGTTACTGACCTTGAAAAGCGTGTTTCAGTCCCTTCTTGAAGAGCCCCATATCATAGCCCTGAGGAAAAACCGTCTGGGTAACCCATTCCACAACGCTAGCGTACGCATGATGAAGGTTCGAGAGAACCTCACGGTGGTCACCATTTTGTTAGATTTTAAGATTTGTGGGTGAGCAGCCAGTCAGCGGCGGAGAGCGCGAGTTTGAAATGGTGAAGAGGTCACCCTATTAAAGAGTTCCTCAGAACACTCTTCATTATACAAGCGGTAAAGTACACATAGCACATAGACAGCCAATGTCTCGACGAAGATCTAAAGCTTCTACTAGTCCGCGTGTTAATTCGGGATCGTCGACATTGCGAATAGCTCACCTTTGTACAAAATCAAAACGAGAAAGCTGTAAGACTGGAGCGCCAGCTCAGATGTGTGAGCAGTACTCCATATGAGGAGGTACTTGCGCTTTGTAGAGCACAAGTCGTTGTCTTGATGTAAGGTACTGTTTGAAACGGTTGAGAATACCACGTTTTTCAGATGCTAACTTGGCCGTGCCTTCCAAATGACTCCGGATTTGTACATCGCTAGATATGTTGACGCCAAGGATCCCGATAGTACTATAAAAGTTACTTCGATAGTACTCCGTAAATTTGGAGACCTATACCTGAGAAGAGACAATCACTTAATTTTTAATTCATATATCTATATAATTTATACGTTGGTGTAAGTCGAGGAATAAAGGAGGTTTAATAATAATTATTTTTGTTATGTGCTGTATATAAATAAGGAGATTGGGCAGTTTGACAAATTCATAAAAATATCATGAATAATATAATAATATAGAACACAATATTTTATAAAATAACGTATGGATAAAATGAAATATATATAACTTGCATTATTAAAAGTATTATAATTAAAATGAAAAACCGTCTGGACACCTAATAAAAAATGAGTTTAAATTAATTGACGCTACTTTACATTAACGGAATGGCATAAGTAAGACTGTCTTATCTCTTGTTCATTAAGCGGAACATATTGTTTTAACGTACGCGATAAAACCGGTAATTACGTGTAAAAGATTTTTTTACAGTTGTTGTTAAACATTTTCATATCGTAAATACGATCAAATTATAAGAGGTTTTTTTAAGAAAAGCTTTATGTGATTTTATCATAATTATTCCCATATCATAATTTTCCATCATAAATTGATTAAACCAAAACATAAATCGTACATTATTGCAACGGCCGGAAAATAGGCAATTGCAGATCGAGTATGAGTTTGAGGGCCGAACCGTAGGCGAGGACTTCACTAATACGAGACAAGCAATTGCCATTTCGGCCGAGGCATATATAGTGCTTTTCTCGAAAGAATGCAGGGAAATAAAACATACTTTTTATATTATACATTTAATTTAATTAATATTAAAAGTTACATTAGTCATACTGAGACACTCATTAAAATGCTCCAAAAATACTGTTTCGGAGAAAATGCTCACTTTTTTGTCGTTTTTCCAAATCATAAAATTTTCATATACTTTCATGTTTGTCTTTTGATTTTGCTGGAAGCAGGTTTTCCATGGCCAATTTGGCTTCTGATCTTAAATCTGGTGGAGTACAATCAATCTCCATTTCACTGTCTGAACCGTTGGAACTCATTTTAATTAATTTATATTTATTAATAACA
The DNA here is from genome assembly GCA_015888305.1 of Antheraea pernyi. Classification (NCBI taxonomy): domain Eukaryota; kingdom Metazoa; phylum Arthropoda; class Insecta; order Lepidoptera; family Saturniidae; genus Antheraea; species Antheraea pernyi. Next base: position 13,412 of record MU160956.1, read on the forward strand.
AAGCAAGACGAATTTTCAGCTTTGTCGCCAATTTTCTTTTTATCGCCTGTGCCGAAAGACCAGAAGACAAGCGCCTTTATACAGCCACGTGAACACAATTTGTACTAAGCAAAAATACTTACTTTGGTATACCAAGAACGATAAAAGAAATCCAATCAAAGATTATTTAATAACGCGGTTTCATACAACATTGCTGGTGCGTTGTAATTTTCCAAACAGCAGGCTGTTTCATATAACATTGCTGGAGCGTTGTAATGTTCCAAATTCAAAAAATGTTGATGCAATGGATTTGATTTCCCTTGTCCGTTAATTCGATACTTCGCGTGTTCTTTTTCTCGAAAATTATGACAATATTTCCTTGCATGTTTGAGAAAAGTATTTTATTAATTCAGTAAATGGTTAATTATTTCAAATTGTCTACAAAATATACATAAATATACCTATTTATATAACAGATCGAGTTTCTTGCCGGTTATTCTCGATGACTGTGTTGTTTTCTGAAGCGGTGGTAGTTTTGACGTTCATAAGCGCCTTCTCAGGGCCTAAATTGAATAAAGGATATTTTGATTCTATTTATGATGGAGAATATATTTTTACACTTTATAGGTTTTAACGTTTAACCACAAGCACACCTGATGTTAAATAACTATGTAACATAAGATTAGTAGATATATCAGAGTGGGACAGGCTTTTAGGTGAGTGCAGCTACGGGCACAGTCCTTATGTTTTTTTTTTATATCATAGGAGGCAAACGAACAGGCGGTTCACCTGATGTTAAGTGATTACCACCGTCCATAGACACTTGCAACATCAGTAGAGTCGCAAGTGCGTTGCAGCCTATGTTTGGGGGACGGGGAAGGGGGAAAGGGAAATGGGCCTCCGGCGTTCTCACTGGCCGAACGAAACGCAACAATGCAAGCACTGTTACTTCACGTCGCTGTTTCTGTGGGTCGAGTGGTACTACTCCGATCGAGCCGACCCATTCGTGCTGAAACCAGTTCAGCGTGGCTCTACTATCTACAACCACTGTATATACTTCAGTTATAAGATAAAAATATAGAGTTTTTATGCTATATTTAGAAAATACTTAAGCGTACGTAAACTGTTTAATTATTTGTAGACGTAATTTTTATGTAGGACCTAGAGAAAAATAGCTAATTTTATGGAAAAGGCTTAGTATTTATATGAATTCCAGATACCATTTGGCAGTACAGCGGCTGGTGAAGGATACGCGGTTTTTACGTTCACACCGTGGTCGGTCCTATTCTTCTTCATGCTATTATTTATGATTGTCTCACTCGCGTTCTCCTTTATGATCAGCGTATTCTTTTCCAGAGGTAAATCTCGTTTCTTCTCTTATTTTTTAATTATATCATATCACTTCGTTTGACATTCACATAAGTGGAATTATGTATATTACTTTTTTTGTTAAGCCAATTATAATATACAAAGTTGTGCTTAACTTCGAAGATTCTCATTATAAAATACATATTCGCGCCGCTCGACATCGACAGGGTTAATCTTTACACTTTAGATCTAAAATGATCATGGACAGTTCGATTTTAGAAGAATTTCATCCTGTGAACGTTCCTTTCTACAACAGAGCGTTTATACACTATGATCTTATTAGTATTGTAAGCATTCACTCTCTTAGTTGGAAACATCATGGTATATAAAATGTTAATGAACATGATAGAAAAAAGAAATTGTGTATTCACATATCTGCTAGAAGTTTAATTAGGCTCAATATGGACGAATTCCAGATTCTCAACTATTTTTGTTGTCCACTTTACGTGAAATGCCCCACGTATAATATAATACGTATGTACCTATAGGTAACTTAGTGTTCAGCGCATCTACTCGTATATTCAGAGCGATCAAAAAGTTTGGCGAAGACTGCTCTCATTCTTGTATCACAGTTCAGTCAGAATAAAAAACTGTTTTCAAACAATAACTTAAATTTACATTAACACGATCGAAGCCCCGAGAAAAAAGTAGTCAAGATTGTATATCCGTTATATTTTTAGCAAACACTGCAGCTTCCGTGATGGCGATTATGTGGTTTGCAACATTCGCCGTGTTTATGTTCACGCAAATGATTTTCGACAGCGTTAGATGGCAAACCAAGCTATTACTTTGTCTCTTTTCAAACACGGCTATATCGTATGCTTTCCAAATGATCATCATTCGTGAAGGGACTTCAAAAGGTAATAAAGACTTTTATATACAAGTTTTTACGATACTGCTGACGTAATATTTATGTAAATCTTTTAATACGATTCTCATCATAACTGTTTCAGGCTTACAATGGAACGATTTCTTTACGTCGATATCGTATCATGACCAATTTCAACCAGGTCATGTCGTGCTAATGTTGATACTGGATTCGATAATATACATGCTTATTGCGATGTACGTTGAGAAGATAAGACCCGGGGAGTACGGCGTACCTTTACCTTGGTACTTTCCTTTTACTAAGAGCTTTTGGATTCCAAATAAAAAAGAAGGTAATATTTTATCCTTCTATGATGTAAGGTCTCACTTATCGCTAATCAATATCAATAAAAGTCAATTGCCGAATATAATTGAGCGCATAACATCGGAACTGCTGCACCAATTTGATTAATTGTTTTTGTTGTTTGTAATTGTCAGGGCAAGGTTTTCATAAAACAAAAGTTAAAAAACAATACGAGAAAGTAAACATTTTGTGTTAAAAAAAAATTCCATATAAAAATGTGTGAATGAGACAGAAGATAATAGGGATATCTCCAAACAAATTGGCGTTCAGTTGTTTAGTTGCTCTTTTATTTAATTACGTGATCATACTGTAAATGGAGAATCTTCCCATTATCTTTTGCTTCGTTAGCACAAACGAACGAAATCGAGACGAACAGCAAGTAAATAAAAAAAAATTGGTTGTCTGTAAAATCGTTTTACGGGCGATAATTTTACGTGATAATGTCATAAGAAAACATTGATGAAATATTTCATACTTTTATGAATTTAATTGAATTATTATCACAGAATTGATCAGAAATTGAAAAAAAAAGTTCACAATAAGTAGGTTGTGTGCTGCCGCTGTCTCTCTTCTACTCGGACGCATCGCTCGGTTGAGTGGAAGAGAGATAGATGCGTCACAAACCGAACGCTTAGGCCAATCGCGCCTCTCTATTGCTTGTTCCGCGCTCTCGCTTGCACGCTCGGCTCAGGAGGAACGTGCCAATGAATCATGCTTTTTCGTGCGTGCAGCCGGCGTTCATCAATATATAAAACATTATCACGTCAAAAAAAATCAATAATACTTTATTTAATTTAAGCCCTAAGAAGCTGCTTATGAACGTCAAAAGTTAATCATATATTGGAATATCATTTAGCTTCCTTACGTAATTATTAATAATTTATTTGCGACAAATCGTACCATTATCAGCGATTAGATCATCAACACCTTTTTTAATTTCGACTTTGTCCAATCATTTAGATTGTTCTATTGTAATTATGTTAATGAAATATGAGCATTCTATAATGATGTTCCGTTTCAATCTATGTTTGTATCTGTATTTCAATCTATATAAATTCCTCAGTCAAAAATATATTGCAGAAATTATACCATCTATAGACATATCCTTATACAAATATGGTCTAAGCTTGATATACCCAATTAGAGCCCATTGAAAATATTGCTTCTTTATAGGTATACACTATGCACATAAATTGCGTTCAATACAAGCATACTTGTTAAGATCAATAAAGCGATGAGTTTAATTAAAACTGGCAAATAACACTTAACTGCATTCAGCACGCAATACATTACATTTTTTATCACGCAATTATCCGGATTGCAGTTTTAGCAGGCAAGCGATCTCGCTAAATAGATGGCATAATACCTATGATTATAGGGATCACGCAACATATCAATTAAAATTATGAATTTAATAACACAATTATTGCTTTAAAGTTAATTGAACGTAATATATTGCCTTTTTCTTTTTATGTATTTTCATAGACGCACTCTTTTGCAAGTATACGTCGAAATTTACCTTAGGCCAACTTTCAATTTACAAGGAGCTTCAGACATTGTTTAAATTTGTTAATAAACAATCTGTGCTACCAAATACTACAACAATATGCCATTATGTTATTGAAATGAACTGAAAAAACTTTGAACTTTATAAAAGGCTAAATGGCTATGACATAAGTACAATACTACAAAAATATTAGACATATGTTTATTTCTTCTTTATATTAGTACTATATAAAACAATGCAGTGTATCTGCATAAGTAACTATTTATGTGATGCACTAACATTCACAAAAGTTTACATATATAGACGGGAGGCAATAAATTCTTCAAAGGCATTTGGTACTGCCTCTCGGGTATTAAATTTTTTTCCCACCAAGGAGTTATCCAAATTCTGGAAAAAGTAGTAGTCTGTAGGCGCAAGATCTGGTGAGTAG
>MU160956.1:19278-46727 GCA_015888305.1 Antheraea pernyi
ATTGAAATGCGATGAAAATGTAACACTAATCAATAAACAAATGACTACTTAAGGAAAAAGAATTCCATGTTTTTAAAATAAAATTAATTTGAAATTAGAATTCTTAGCCAAACAAAAATTATTTTGAGTTGAAATGGCCAGTACTGCAGATCGGCAATTTCATAGGTAAAGACCTATTATATCAAGATACTTCTCTACTGCACGCCTGTAAGAAGCCAGCTTGAATATTGTAGCACTGTCTAGTGCCCATACATAAACCGTATCAAAAGTATTCAAAGACGTGTTACTATAGCTTTCTTATCAGGTTCTGAGAAATTTGCTCCGTATTCTGATAGACTGAAAGAAGTTAAACTTTCATCTTTATACACTAGAAGAATTATGCTGAATATGACTTTTTTATATAAACTTTTCAATAAACACTTTGATAATTCAGAATCTTTGAATCGATTTAACATTAATGTGCCTTCCAGACAACCTAGATATCCAGTCTCTTTATTTGGTCACAAAAGCTGCACCTATTTAGGACATTTTTCCATCGTTCCCAGACTATCACGTTTTTTTTGTTATTGTAGCACGGCAAAATGACTTCACTATGCCTGATGGTAAGCACAGTACAATCCAAAAACAATGGCTACCACCGAATGACACAATATCCATCGCCGGCCATCCATATCTATCATGCCGGCCTGCGAAAAGCTGGATATGCACAGGCTGATCCCGTAACGCGATCCGCAGAAGCGAATCACTATGACGGGTTTTTTCGCCATATACGTGGTGGTTGCGACCCAATCAGGCTGTAAAACCCTACCATCCCGCTTTCGCCATTGCCTCGTTCGTTATTCAACAAGGTGCATCACGTGCAGTTGAGGTTGGCTTGGGTGTCTCAAGTCTTATGATGTTATTCGACATCCCTTACACCCTTCAGTATAACGACCTTGTTAAAAAAGATCGCACGATAGATTTATTAATTAATTCACTATTTCATTTCAAATATATAATTAGTTTTTCATTTAATTAATTTTTTTTTCATGATTTTTTTCATACTTTTTAATCCATTATCAAATTATTTTATTTTATTTTTTTCTTCCTTTTTAATCTTTTCATAATTGTACCTTCAACTTTTATTGTCTTCCGAATCCTATTTTATGTTTATAAATGCTGTAATCAACTATAATTAGTGACATAAATAATTTAGTATTTGCATGTACTCGTATGTTTTAGCTTCTTTTTTTATGTGACTGTTGCTGATTCTTTACGATAAATAAATGTATTTCATTACATCTTAATGTCAAATAAGGTTATAATCAAACAATAAATAAAAAGATAAGTAATTGGTAAATAACGCAGAGATCAATAAGTCATCAGTCTTTTATCAGTCTCAAATTAAGAGCAATTAAGAGCTTATTATGACCAGTATAATTGAAACTGGTCGATATTGAACATGTATAACAATATAAAATAGAGTAACATAAGTACATACGCAGTATTCGTAACCATTTGTAGTATTCGAGGGCCACACAAGAACAGGAGCAAACACTCTCCAATTATTCTTTAGTTCGACTAACAAGTGAATGAATGATATGTTATGATAATAATTACCTTCATTATGCGTATACTGACGTTGTGGAATGGGTTGTATTGAATGTAGAGTATTCTCCTAGAGTTAACAAGTGAATGAATGAGATGTTATGATAATAATTACCTTCATTATACGTATACTCACGTTGTGGAATGGGTTGTATTGAATGTAGAGTATTCTCCTAGAGTTATGATATGGGTCTCTTCAAAAATGGATTAAAACACATTCACCAAGGTCGGCAACGCAATAACGATACCCATGGTAATGAAGGTGTATATAGGCGACGGTAACCATTTACCATCAGATGGGCCGTCTGCCTGTTTGTCGTCCCACACAGTGCCGTCCTTTAGTATAAAGAAACGATAAGAGGTGTTATCTATACTAATATTATAAAGAGATAAAGTTTGTGAATTTGTGGCGTTGTAGGGGGTAATCTCGGGAACTACTGATCCGAGTTGAAAAATTCTTTCATTGTTATATAGCTCATTTATCGAGGAAGGTTATAGGCTATATATCATCACGCTAAGACCAATAGGAGAGGAGCAGCAATGCATAATGTTTCAAAATTGGGTTTTTTTTTCCTCTTGCGGGCTTTCGCTGCGTGTTGGCGTTAGCCCAAAGTAATTATTCCACGTGGCCGAAGTCGCGGGCAGAGGCTAGTTTATGATACAGAATGATCTAGTGTTCGTTGACGTGAAATGTGCTTGATGTGCAGTACGAATATTCCGAGTATATGAGTATTTAATATAATATGCGGATATTTACTTAATTCGATAATATGAGTACTTATAGTATTAGTACATTTGCTATGTAATACGATATCATGATCGCTGTTATTTTGAGACATTTGTTTGCGTAATTAAAACGCCCAAGTAATATAAAATTGTTATTGCAAATACTTCACAGTAGCCGCCATTAGCATTTGTATACTTGTATATATACCTGATAGTATAATTGACTGACTGATACATCTGTGCACAACTCCAACTACTTTTGGAGACATTCGTTGGCATAGGTAATATAAAATTGCAAATGTTATTGCAAATATTTCACAGTATACGCTATTATCATTTGTATATCTATACAGACTAGTGGGCGCCCAGTGGTCGACATTCGACCATAGTTCATTGATTTTTTTAATTCTGAATTTTATTAGGGTTTGTATCATTGTTGAATAAAATAAATAGCTTTCTGCACTTCTCGTGCATATAAACTTTAACTATGCCAAATTTCACGTTCATCCGTTTGCCTAATTCCGTTAAAAAGGGATACAAAGTTTAGGCTTCACGTATTAATATATATGATATACAAGATTGTATATCTATCTATCTATGTATATGGTATATATACATATACCTGAAAGTATAATTGACGGACTGACTGACACATTTCAAACTACCGAGGCTAGGGCTGTGAAAACTTGCATACGGATTCCTTTTACCAACGTTGTAGTTGAGCACTAAGGGTGAATTTTTGGAGATTGAATACCTAAGCTAGTGAAAAAGCGGTTGAAAATCTGCATGGAAATTAGTTTTTCCTGTCGGTTAAGGAATTATTATTTACGTATACAATACAGGTATAAAATACAAACACTTCTAATGCATTTTATAGAGAATAAATAGCTTTCTGCACTTCTCCTCCATATAAACTTTAACTATGCAAAATTTCACATTCATCCGTTCGCCCAATTTCGTTAAAAAGGGATTAGGCTTCATATATTAATATATAGATACCTGAAAGTATAATTGACTAATTGACTGACACATCTCAAACTACCGAGGCTAGGGCTGTGAAAACTTGCATACGGATTCATTTTACCAGCGTTGTACTTAAGCACTAAGGATGAATTTTTGGAAATTTAATACCTAAGCTAGTGAAAAGGCGGTTGAAAATCTGCATGGAAATTTGTTTTTCCTGTCGGTTAAGGAATTATTATTTACGTATACAATACAGATATAAAATACAAACTCGAAAATAATTACAGCATAGAGAACGCGTGCGAAGCCGCGGGAAATTGCTAGCTATATTTAAAATGAAAGACAAATGATTAAATGTACTATTCAAAAGAAATTCCTTTATTTCCACAGATAATACAGAGATATATGGTAAAGCAGAAGCTGACTTAGAATATAACGACATTCTAAAAACTGTACACGACGAAGAGCCAAGAGATGTAGCTATAGGCGTGAATATCAAAGTAAGTCTAATACCCATAACTTGTTCAAATGTATTTACTTAATAATAAACTAATCGTCCATTAAGTTTAAAACTTCGTAGTTAAGTTGTTGTACTTAAGTTACAACGTAACAATTAAATTCCATATTATTAACTAACTATTAACTAAAATTGTAGTTAATTTTTAAATAAATTATATTAAGCTGACAGGTCAACCATTCTATCGGTGTGAAAGAGTTACTAGTGTAACCGAAACGCTTATAATGGACTTTCAGTTACAAGTTTACATCAACGTTTCTTGTATTGAATCTTCACAACCACGGAGGTGGTAGATCCACGCTGAAGCTACTACTGGTTTCAGCATGAATGGGTCGGCTCGCCCGGGGTAGTACCACCCTCTCATAGAAAACCGACCTGAAGTAACAGTGCTTGCATTGTTGCGTTTCGTTCTGTCAGTGAGAGCGCCAGAGACCCATCTCCCCCTTCCCCCTCCCACTCACCTTCCCCCTTCCATTCCCCCTTCCCCATCTCCCCTCCCTTTCCCCCTTCCCTCCAACTTCCCCTTTCCCCCTCCCCCTACCCTGCCTCCAAACATAGGCTGGCAACCCACTTGCAACTCCCCTGGTGTTGCTAGTGTTTATGGATGGCGGTGATCACTTACCACGTCAGGGTAATATTACATAGTTTAAAAGATAAAAATATTATCTTTGTATAGCATGCGATAGCCATATTACTATCAAGATTCGTAATAAACATATAAATAAAGTAAACCCAAAGATAAATACAATGAAAATGTAAATGTTACAGAATTTAACCAAAATCTATAAAGGTCATAAGAGAGCAGTAGACAACTTAAATCTTAGAATATACGAGAACGAGATTACTGTATTACTGGGTCACAATGGAGCCGGTAAAACGACAACAATATCCATGCTAACAGGTAAAACCGGTTTAGCTCAGTGCAATGACACCAATACAATGTAGTGCTTATTATGCCTCGGTTAATATAAATACCGACATTTTTTAATTAATGTAAGTTAATTTTATAATAGATTACGTAAGTATTCACGTAAGCTTGACGTTTTTAACCGACTTTAAAAAAGGAGGTTCTATATTCGACCCGTATATAGGTATGTTTGTGTTTTTTTATAAAGCTATTGTTCCGTTTTGGATGGAATTTTCATTGTTGGACGCTTATTTTTTATATACTATGCCGGTTACACTCAGCGTTTATGTAGGTAAAAATTAAAAATCATTGTATGCATTTTTTATAACTACAAACTGACAACGATATAAATAAAATGATAGAGGTCTGCCGTTGCGCACATATCACTCTAAATCTACTGGATACATTTCGATCAATTTTTTATAGTTACACTTTTTATATATTTCGTCCATATCTAAAATAATTATCATTATATTTTATTCTCAATTATGAAATTAATGTTGACATTGAATCCATTTCTATTTTTTTTTTGTTTTTCTTTCAATTGCTTTTTATAAGATCAGCTTCGTCATTATCATCAGTTTCGTGAAGATCAGTCCAACTGTTTTGGAGATAGCACTACGGGGGAAGCCACGGTTAACAGCTGATATAAATTAAAATTGCCTAAATTACTTTTTATAAGGTCAGCTTCGTCATTATCATCAGTTTCGTGAAGATCAGTCCAACTGTTTTGGAGATAGCACTACGGGGGAAGCCACGGTTAACAGCTGATATAAATTAAAATTGCCTAAATTACTTTTTATAAGGTCAGCTTCGTCATTATCATCAGTTTCGTGAAGATCAGTCCAACTGTTTTGGAGATAGCACTACGGGGGAAGCCACGGTTAACAGCTGATATAAATTAAAATTGCCTAAATTACTTTTTATAAGGTCAGCTTCGTCATTATCATCAGTTTCGTGAAGATCAGTCCAACTGTTTTGGAGATAGCACTACGGGGGAAGCCACTTTAAAAATTGCATTTTTGTTATCATAGGCGTGTATACTTTCATACCCAATCTTTTCATTACTTCATTTTTATTATATGTATAGATAATGAGAATGTAAAACTTAGGTGTCTATAGTTTTTAAATTTTTGTGAAATAAACTGTTGCGGGTGTCTTAGAATAAATACCAAATATATTTTTAGAAATGTCTGTCTGTTTGTATGAACACGCATCACTGGTAAAGTACTGCGTTCACGATAAAATCTCATCAAGAAAATCATAAAGCATATCCTCGAGTAACATTTAGTAGTGGTTTCATTAAAATCAATTTACTCTATCAAAAGTTATTGTAATTTTAATAACGACGCGACTTAAATGCGAGAGAAAGTAGATAAGTAAATGAACTTAATACATTCCGATGATTTTATTAGTCATTGTTTTTTTACATTAGGTTGCACACGAACGAAGTCGCGGGCACAGCCAGTTACTCAAATAGAAAAAAATTACATAACGTTTATTACTTGAAAAAAGTAAATTTTATAAAAAAAATATTTAGTGTTTCCTTCATTAACTTCGTATACACAGGTGTAGTGCCGCCTTCTTCTGGGTCGGCCACAATAAATGTATATAACATCGTTACGGAGACGGAGCAAGCTCGGAACTCGCTCGGTATCTGTCCGCAACACAATGTTTTGTTCCCGGATTTGACCGTCGCCGAACATATTATATTCTACTCGAGATTAAAGGGCGTACGTAAAACAAGACTTACGGCGGAAGTCGATCATTTTGTTAAGTTACTCGACCTCGAAGATAAGGTTTGTACTATCAATACTATATTACTATTATTAATATATGTATTCATTAATTATTAATTTTATAAAGAGGTAAACTTTGTGATGTTGTAGGGAATAATCCCAGGAACTAGTAAACCGATTTTGGAAATTCTTTTACCAATAGAAACTCACGTTATTTATGAGTGTCATAGGCTATATATTAACGCGATAAATGAAAAGACTTTTTTTTGGTGGTCAGATATTCAAAATAAGTCGTAGAAAAAACGGACAAATGAAAACGTTTCTTACGAACGCTGTCTAGATATATGATTGAGTTCTAGAGAAAAGTTGTAGAGTTTGATAATGCCTACAAAAAAGACAGCATATGTCTAACTGTTATATTTAAGTCACAAAAGTAGTTTTTTATAAATGTTTACCGCCGAACAAAGTGGGCAGTTAGTAATAATTTTATTAATGTAAACTTCAGTACCACAATAATAACCTAAGTAGATAATAATAGTATTTCTTTGTTTAAAATTAATATCAACATACAAAAAACATACATTTTCCATACATTTTTTTTACAAAAACATACACAGATAAAGCATAAAAAAGATTATATTTATTAATAGTATACGAGTAGATAGGTATACTTCAATTATCGTTAGTGTGAATTTTACAACGATATTCGCCAAATATGTCGGCGGTTATATAATAACATAATACTAAGTGTCTGTGTCTATAAGTACAAACTAATAGTCCGGTCAATTTAGACATTCGAAGTTACCTAAATTCCCACCAAGCTGAAAATCGGTAAGAATGTTTAAAATATCATTAAAACCAAAATTTGAAATTTCCTCATCTTTCACCTGTAAGGAAAAAAATTTATTCAAGGTCAAAGGTAAAAAAAATGAGTTTTTCGCGATTTTCAGCAAAACGGTATCATAAAAATACCTATGTTACAACTAAAATTAAAAAATAATATATACCATATATTACAACTATAGAGATGTATATATACGTGGCGTACTCATGCATATTATGACATTACAACTTTTTGAATCGTTATATCTCAAAAACGGTGGCTCGTAGAAAAAAAGTATTAATAAATTTTTTGTAGATAATTTTATGATCTACAATTTTTGTCTGAGATATTTTTATGATAAAACTTACCGTTTTGCCGTTAATCGCGAAAAACTCATTTTTTTTACCTTTGACCTTGAATAAATTTTTTTCCTTACAGGGGACTTTCAAATTTCAAATATTATTTTTAACAATCTTACCGATTTTCAGCTTGGTGGGAATTTAGGTAATTTTACTCTTATTTTTTGGTCTAATTTGACCGGACTATAAATACGGTCTCAATAAATCGCTGCTTCGTTTGCAGTGCGCAATACGCCACAAAAAGCAACTATTGATGCTGTTAGTTTATTCTAATTTATATACTTCGAAAATTGAATGATCCACATTTTACTGTGACATTCATTAACTGAGGTACATACGATATTTATACTACAAAGATGAGCAATTCGTATAAATTACGACATAAGACTTCGTGAAAATCTCTGACATCCTTGAGCTTGTTGCCAAGCGGCTAAGTGCCTTGAGCGCTCGCCTTAAGGTACGACCAGAGTGGACGCTATAATCGAGCGTCTCTATAGCGTATACTCTGGACGTACACTTAGTCCTGTGAAGCTGTGAAGGCCCGACAGGCCAAAAGCGTAGTCAGTTCGAAAAAAAAAAAACTTCCTAGATTATTAAAAGAATAACTTTATGTAATTTCGTACGCTTCGTGAAACATCCTTGAACATATAATATTTATTTTTAATTGACTTTAAAGATACCATATTCCCTATTTTTCTATCATCTTCGTTCTTATGTGGGCATTTTTTGTTAAAACTACACTACCAATTTTGATGATTCTTTTGCTGTGGCAATTTGTTTACATTTAGTAAAGTTTTTAGTAGTATTTGCATACTTATTATAATTTTTTAATTTACAATGTAAAGTAAAGTATGTACAGTAGGATTAGTAGGATCCTTCGATCGTTACTTGAGCCATTTACGCAGGCTAGTATGACAGCGGCGATTGGCGATGGATAGTGTGTCTCTCGGTGGTAGACGTTGTTTTTGAATTGTCCTGTGCTTAACGTAATGCAGTCACTTTTCCGCGCTACTAGAAATAAAAACTTTTTTGTTGATTTATCAAGGTATGTTTTTACGATTAAAATCGACTCTCTTTTCGACTCTCATCTTTAGAGAGATGCAATGTCATCGCAACTGTCTGGTGGTCAGAAGCGACGTCTGTCCGTGGGCTGTGCGATGTGCGGTTCGTCTCGCGTGGTACTGCTGGACGAGCCCACGTCGGGGTTGGACCCGGCCGCGCGACGCGCTCTCTGGGACCTGCTGCAGCGGGAGAAGCGAGGTCATTCGCACTTACACACGCAAACACTTGCATCCATGGTGTTTATAGGATTACATACATCGCTCGCGACGCTGACGTCATCCCTCAACTGATACCTGCTTTACACTGAGCGTGCTTCGTGGTCGACTCCTCGACCATCACTGGAGCCGAGGGGTTGTCCTCCTTGCGTCCGGGATCACCGGTCCAAGCGACAGTTGCTGCTCGGTGATTTCGTATTTCCCGCTTAAATACGAGACAGAGAGATGTACTGTTTGCAGGGTGAGCGCCCCCGCAGTTGACGCGGGTAGCTGACTCTTCCCTAGGGCGTTCACATTGCCGTGCGGGGTGGGATCGCACAGCACATAGGCGATTAGGCGATGACAGTTCTGCGAGGCATACCGGAACTTTTGGCACCGCTTTGTAGATGCACCTCTCCGCATCCTCTTATGGGCCAGACATACTCTGCGGTGAACCCTTGTACTCGCAGAACTACTGTAAAAGCGGCCGGGTCAGTCTCGGTGGGAAAGGCGTGTATGGCGATCTTCAGGCTTCGTTTTGCCGGGGGGTGAATGTGAACCAGCTCACCCCCTCTTGCTTATCAAAGTAATCTTGTAAGATCCTGAATTTGTCGGCATCCGCACGAATAAACCGGATGCCTTGCTTGCTTGCCTGTGCCACGTGTATTTATAGTGTGCGTGCAGTCGGCAAACGCAGCGTACAGTGTAAAGCAGAGGGATGACGTCGGCGTCTCGAGCGATGAATATAGTTCTATATGTTACATCAATCAACTCTCGTTGTATTCCACAGGACGTACGATGATACTCACGACGCACTTCATGGACGAGGCGGACGTACTTGCAGATCGCATCGCTATAATGGCAGCCGGTCGCTTACAGTGTGTCGGCACGCCATATTATCTAAAAAAGCACTATGGTGTCGGGTACAAGCTCACCATTGCTAAGACCGATGATTGCATTGTCGAAGACGTCACAAAATTTTTCGAAGCTTACATACCCAATATAAAGAAAAATTCTAATATTGGTATGATCTATGTAATCTTTTTATTTCTTACAAGCAGTTTCCCGTGGCTTCGCATGCGTTCTCTATGCAGTAATTATTTTCAACACTTTATTTTATATAGTTATGTATAAAGAACAAGTGACTGACAGATAAATAATGAATTTTCACGCAATTCATCTACCTTACAAAGCGGAACCCACAAAAAAGTTTCACGACCATAGACCAGTAGTTCACGCTATGCGCTAATGTGTCTGTAAGTCACTCTGTCATTCTCTTATATATACAGAATTTTACACTCATTACAATGTACAAATATTTGTTATAAACAGCATTTTAATTAAGATACAAAATATAATTGTTGATTATTTAATCACTTAAAGAACTTAACAATATTATTATTTTTTACCTGATTACTGTATTAGTAATAGTCTATTTGTAGAGAAAGTTTGGTTTAATAACGATAATCCTGCCTGCTTATTTAATTATTCTAATTTCAGGATCAGAACTAACCTACATTCTACCAAATGAAAACGTTAGCAAGTTTCGAGATATTCTCCGAGAATTTGAAGTAAAAAAAGATTTATTTCATATATCAAGCTACGGTTTATCGGTTACAAGTCTTGAAGAAGTATTTATGAAGTTAGTTAAATTTAAACTTAATATATTACTATAAGAAATTTATTGACGTTAGGTGATGCATTATACTGGGTGACTGGTTACTTGTTAGCAATACTTTTACAGGATACTCAGTACATCAAAGTCAATTAAAAAAAATGGGTGCTTAATATTTTATCTAATTATCCAGAAAATACAAAAATTATACTCGATCCTCTACCCGTCTATGTTAAAGCACAGTGTCAATGACCGTCGGGTGTAGAAAAAGTGAAGTGAAAGTGAAGCCAACTTACAAAGTATAATTTTTCGAAGTTTGTACAAAAAAAAGGTTTATTGTCCGTTTTATTATCGAAGGCTATAAACTCCGGGACGTCGCCCGCAGGTTTTGTCACCGGTTATTCAACCTATATTTATTTAAATATGTACCCATACTTTTGAGAGCCTTAGAACAAACTTTAACTTCGGTTCTCTTTGTTGTTTATTAGTATTTGTTTTGATATTATTAATTTATGTGTTAAATGTGATCATGAACTATCACACGTTTAAAGGTTGTCACTCTTTAAAGAGTCACGGTGTATATATTTTTAATGAATTCTAGAGTTGGTGCAGAAGCTACGACGGAATCAGACGATAATGAAACATACCATGATGAAGTACACCATATGAATAATAAGTCTCAAAATACAGGTCAGTACTTAATGTTCAAGTTATCTATAAGTAGGAACTTATTAATAACTTCCAGTATCATTTCAGTACATTCAGATACGGCGCTAACGGTTCGAGGTTTTAAATTATTAATAAATCATATAAAAGCTATGTTCTTTAAACTGTCATACACGACAATTAGGAATAAAGGAGCAGCTTTCACGCAACTGATGTTTCCAATTATAACAATATTTCTGTCGATGACAATATCGAATTCGTGGAAATTCTTAACAGAACTACCGCCCCGTCAGCTTACTTTGGACCAAGGGTTTAAAACTACGGAAACACTTTTATCACAAGGTCCCAATTTAACTGACGCTAATATAAAAACCATGGTGGCTTACAAAGATTATTTCAACACATCATTTCATTCAGGAATGACAGTTACAGATATTGGGATACTGAATATAGAAAATATTTACTTGAAAATGGTAAGCCACTCAATATATATTGTCTAATTTCTTTGATATAATAAATCCTATTTATATGTCTTTTTTATATAAATAAAATGGTAGAGATCTTTCCCAGTGAATAGATTTCGATCGATATTTTTTGTTTTACTTCTTATACAATTGGACATTATCTAAAAACAGATTATCATGACATTTTTGTTAAATATTAGCGGTGCCCGCGACTTCGTCTGAGTGCAACCATATGTAAAAAAACAGTTATTAATAAAGTCATCTGAATGTACTAAGTTCATTTACTTATCTATTTTCTCTCGTACTTACGCCGCGTCGCCATTATAATTATAACTTTTGATAGAATGGACCGATTTTTATTAAACAAAGACTAAGTTGTTCTCGAAGATATGCTTTATGATTCTTGGTTTTATTGTGAACCCAGTACTTAGGCAGTGATGCGTGTTCAAATAAACAGACAGACAGACATTTCTAAAACTGATTGAAATATATTTTATTGTTTACTCCTAGACACCTGCAACAATTTTCTTCACAAAAATCAAAAAAGTACAGACACGTATTATTTACATTTTTATTATATGTATAGACAAGATATAGTTATTAAAGTTAAAAAAAAAAACTATTTTATAAGCATTACGCCATCAACGATGAGTGTTTCCCTGCCGTGGAGAAATGGGGCTAAGGTTGTGGTGTTGATTTTTTCCTCTATACGCAAAAACATATTGTTGTATTGATAAACGACGCAGACAAAGGAACGGGTGTTAGCTAGTATATGTTTATAGATATATGCAATATATAGATATATTATATATAGATATTATGCAATATATAGATATATTATATATAGATTTTATGCAATATAGAATGAAATCAATAGATATTACAAAATAATACGATACACATTTCAACAGAGCAAAGCGGACCTCCCTCGTATACGATATGAGGTAATAGCTGGTGCTACATTTTCTAATGACAACATTACAGTATGGTTTAGTAATTATGGATACCACGATTCTGCTATTTCACTCGCACTTGTAGATAACGCCATAATGCGCGCTCTTTCACCGGGAACATCATTGAAAATTATAAATCATCCATTGCCTTATTCAGTTGAAAATATGGTAAGTTTTTATAGTATTTATAATTGGTATTATAGGGGCTTAGAAATAACTAATCAATTGACAATATACCAGGTGAATGTTTAGACAGTCGCAATATTTATGGAGGACACTCTGCACTCAATTCTCGTTCTAAATCAATAAAAAAAATAGGTGCTTAATATTTGATCTAATTATCTAGAAACATAAAAATTATATTCAATCCTCTAAGCGTCTATGTTAAAGCACAGTGTCAATGACCGTCGGGTGACATGAAGGTGAAGCCAACCAACTAACAAAGGAATTTTTCAAAGTTTGAACAAACAAAAGGGTTTATTGTCCGTTTTACTATCGAAAGTTATTAACTCCTAACTCCGGCTCATCGCTCGCAGATTTTTTCACCAGTCATTCAACCTAGGTTTATTTAAGTTATTAAACATACTTTTGAAATTCTTAGAGCAAACTTTACCTAGGGTTCTCTTTATTGTCTATTAGTATTTGTTTTGATATTATTATTTTATGTGTTAAATGTGGCCATAAAGTGTCATATCCTAGAATACTGCGAGTGTCTAACCTTTCACCTTGTAGATACTACTATGTGTAAAAAAAAATGAATTTTAATTATTAAAGGAGACTTTATAACTTTACCTATAATTACTTATTTACTTTTAGTAACCTTGACCTTTCGATACATTATGATACTGATTATGGTTAATCATATATAATTGCCACCTTAATGTTAAAAGCCTTATGTTTATTTATAGGTTGAAATCATGACCACAGGAGTAAGCATGGCTTTTATGGTTTCGTATAACCTAGGATTTTGTATCGGCGTTGTTTGTTCTTTCATCGTTCTTATCGTTATAAAGGTATGATTTACATATATAAACATTATATTAATCATTGCATATATAAGTTTCCTTTGCCTATATCATCACCTATATTGGGTCGACAAAAAGTTAGACTCGGTGTCGTACAGGAAAAAATAAAAACGATTAAAAAAAAACCCCAATACACACGAACACCCACGCGCACGCATGCACGAACACACACACACACCACACATGTCCACGTGCGCGTGCAAAGTTAATTATTCCAATGATATTATACTTATATAGATAAGTCATAAGTGCTTCGACAGCGTCTTGTTCAAACTTGGTTTGTTAGCTTATTTTTGAGGACTGTCCCATCATTCCGCCCGTTTCTAAGCAACATAGCAACAATTAACTATTTCTTTTTCATTACCGACGTTGAGAATATGCTATCTTACTTCCACATATTATCTAAGACAGTGTGACGTTACGATATTACTTTACGTATGTGTGCGTTATCATGCCATTTGTTTTGTCAAAATATCATGTAGTATAGGTACATACGTATAGGTAACGTATCTTTAGTTATAATATCATTGATTATCATACAATATTGTTAAAAATTCGTAATTGGTATTTTGTAACTAATTATATTCACATGTTTTTAAAAATACCATGATTGTGCTGTGAAGTTCTTATAAAAATAAATAAATACCACTATTTTCGATTCAATACTAAACTAATTCTCGAAATGTACTTAGGTCTTATAAAACTAGACGATCACCGAACTCTAGAAGATCTATTACACGATCACTAACATCTTGAATGTTACTTCTAGGTTAGATTATTATGTGAATGAATTTAATTCCATTAAATATTGTTTGTTTATTTATTGCATTGAAATAGAAAACAAATGCTCTAATCTAAAAATGTCAATTATGCATATCAAATCAACTATTTTATCTACAAAAAGGTCGCTATATACTAGCTATTATCATATACGCGAAAATGAGTTTATTTGTTACGCTGTCACGTCACTCCTCAACTACTCATGCAATCATCATGAAAATTCGGATACATGTTGTCAGGAGTACACAAAAGGGCTGAGAGTACATTTTACACATAAAAAGTACTGTACCCGAGAAATAGGTCAAAACTAAAAAACGAGCGACGAAGCTGCGAGAAAAAAAATGTTTAATCAATTTAAACGTAATTCTCAAAGTAATCCAAGTTAAAGTCATTTATAATATACTAGCGGACCTGGCGGACGTAGTCCTGCCTTGATAAAAAAAAAATCCTAAAAGTCAACAATTGTGAATCTAAACCATTCTCGGATCCACTGGAACACGCACACAAAGTTTTATTAAAATCGGTCCAGCCGTTTACGAGGAGTTCAGTGACATACACACGCACAGAAGAAATTTATATATAAAGATGGTTAGAAGCATATTTTAAAATTGCTTTTGATGTTATTGGGTTCATGTAAACGAGAAAATACAAAAGGGAACTAATATCATTTTTATTACATTAAAATGTGAAATGTTTTTTTTTTAAATATGGAAATAGCTAAAATGGAAACAAATTAACAGTGCATTTTTGAAATAAAAACGTATTTATTAGTTTCATTTTCTTTTTGTGGCTCTTTTGTATTTAATGAGCGATATGCTGTCAAGCCCGTATCTACATTTTAAAATGAAATAAAGAGAAATGGAGATTGGAGGTGATGTAGTAGTCTTTGGTGGTACTAAAGTAAATTATGATGAGCTTTTATAGGAACGTGTCAGCGGTGCAAAATTACTTCAGCGTGTAGCCGGTCTTAGGCCAGCTGTGATGTGGGGAACATCTTTCGTATGGGATTATTTTTGGTTGTTAATTATATATCTTGTTATAATTGCGATGATAGCATCTTTTCAAGAAGCTGCACTATCCACGCCAGAGGAATTAGGTATGTACTAAAATACTTTAATAAGTTTAATTTTTAAAGTAATTCATATATGAAAAACGTCTTTTTTACTACACTCAGATTATAAGTAAAAGTTAACAAGAACGCTTATATAATGATATCATATAAATATTAGGTTAGGTTAGGTCTTTACCTATGAAATTGCCGTTCAGCAGTTCTGGCCACTTCAAATCAAAATAATTTTTGTTTGGCTAAGTGTTCTAATTTCAAATTAATTTTAAAAACATGGAATTTATTTTTCCAAAAGTAGTCATTTGTTTATTGATTAGTGTTACATTTTGTGTATCTACATGTACTTTTATTTCTATACTTGAGCCAGCCTTTTGAGCTGGATAAGATATAGGTATGTGTGTAGAAACCTAAAAAATAAATGCAAATATGAGTTTCTTTATATGTTACTCTTACACTAAACTACTACTAAAACTACTGAACCAATCATCATGAAATGTTGGATCACGTTATCCAAAATTGAACACAAATTGGGTTAGGGAAAAGAACATATCTTTACATAGTATAAAATGATGTCGCTTCCGCTATCTGATCCGTTAGATCTTTTAAACTATTCAACGGATTTTAATACAGTTTTCAGTAATAATTAAATAATTATGTGCTATTTTGTACAATAAAGTATTATTCCTTATCCAATTAAATATATCACATGCGTTGTACATGTCGTGTAGATCGAAACTGCCGTCAAACAGTATTTCATTAAAATGGATATCTACATTACAGCTGTGCGTAGCTGGTGCGGTTCGCTAGTCAAGTATAAATTAACGCGACGGAAGCCGCGGTCAAAAACTAGTAAATAATAATATGATGAACTCAATGTTTTTAAGAATATATTACAATCCAACCTTTTATAGGTAGAGTGCTGTTGGTCCTTATGGTATTTTCTCTAGCAATAATACCAATGCATTACCTCGCATCTTTTTTTTTCGATGAGGCCGCTACTGGATTCACGAAAATGATATTTGTTAATATTTTCACCGGTAAGGGATATAAGTGCAACAAAATTATATAATACTTCGATAATTTTCTTGTTATTAAGTAGTCGGATTAAACTTGATTGTTTGTTTTTTAGGATCGATGTTATTCTTAGTGATTGAAGTATTACGAGTGCCGCAACTCGGTTTGTCAGTCTATGCTGACATATTCGATTATGTATTTTCTCTACTGCCTATATACTGTGTTAGCAGAAGTGTCAGGTAACACGTTCTATACAAATTGAATATTTTAATTTGCGGTTTTAAAGTGTAAGGTGCTCTATAATAATGAAATTAATAGTTATTATTTCTTTTTTTTTTATGTCATAGGTGGCAAACGAACAGGTGGGTCACCTGATGTTAAGTGATCACCACCGTCCATGGACACTAACAACACCAGAGGAGTCGCAAGTGCGTTGCCACTCTTTAGGGGGAAAGGGTTAGGGGAGGGAGGGAGAGAGAGAGGAGAGGGGAGGGGAGGTGGGCGTCCGACGCTCGCACTGACCGAACGAAACGCAACAATCAGGTAACACGTTCTATACAAATTGAATATTTTAATCTGCGGTTTTAAAGTGTAAGGTGCTCTATTATAATGAAATTAATAGTTATTATTTATTTTTCAAAAACTTTCAAGTATAGTAAGTACATTTCTTTTTAATGTGTGCAGACTCTTAGTCTGAACCTTTTCTTATTTTTCAAAAACTTTCAAGTATAGTAAGTACATTTCTTTTTAATTTGTGCAGACTCTTGGTCTGAACCTTTTCCTGATTTCGTTCGTTTTATTAATCAAATCAAATAAAAAAAAAAAAACAGTGACGCATTGCATGTTAATATCAGCACCTCCAGATATCAGTATTTTTATCATTGTTTTGTCACTTTTTACAAAAATATACATTTATTTCTAATTTACACTATTCTTAATCCAAATTTATTAAATTTTATTTTCTGTTTTTTAGTTGGACTTTTTATGAAAGCGTGTTTTTTTAGTTTTTTTAAGCTATTATTTATTTTTCATTTTTTAGGTCATTTTTTTTAACTTTTTTTTTCGGATTATTGCATTGTCATCGACCTTTGACAGGTGAGCAAAGTTTGAATTAAAACTGATCGTTCAAAGTAGGACAAAATCGAGCTCAAAGGGGTCGGTTACATACATACATACAGGTTAAGCTAATAAAAGCGTGATAAAAATCAGCTTACGTTATAAATGTATGATTGCGAGTTTTTGGCGAGGACTTGGTCTGGATAGTGGTTTTTATACTTTATTCATAATCTTGTGTTGTTTGACTCTATATTTTGTTATATTGGTGGTACTTACCTATTTTACGTAATATAGTTCGGTTATTGTGCACAAGTGATGTGGATGGAAAATAACAACACGGAGCTTGAATTCTGAGATGACATAAAACTTCCTGGAAAGGACTGAATAATCATCTACATTTAAATTCGGTTAAGCGTTTTTCAATAATTAGGTATCGTTATCCCCAGGTTTGTGAATGTAAAATACTAATTGTTTTGTTCAGGGAAATGATTGTGATATCTGTAAAAATCAAAGCATGTGACGGGTTATGCCGACAACTGAATATCGACAATTGTACGCGACACATCGCTTGTGAAAAACTCAATATTGATGCGTGCTGTAGTAAGTTTTAATTATCCACCTATATTTTAAAATAATATTTGAGAGATTATAAATATTTCTGTATCTAAAAATAATACGATTACAAGTTACTGCCACAACGTTGACCTGTTCTAAATGTGCATAAAAACTGTTAGGCAATTAGTGTTAATCATTTTTTAATATTTTAGTTGATGATGATTTATACCTAAAATGGGAAGAACCAGGTATTGGACGTTATTTGATTACGATGATCTTTGTCGGAGTCACATTATTCCTAGTATTACTTATCAAAGAATATGAACTTCTCAATAAGGTATATAACTAACTGTTAATTGAATACAATTTTACGATTCAAGCTGTTGCTATAACGGTTATGCTTGTTATAGATGATATATTCGCCCAGACCTTGTCCCGCACCTTGTATCTCTCCAGACGAAGACGATGACGTAGCTACGGAAAGGCAGTTGGTCCGCAAATTCACCCGCACGGAGGAGCAACTCCAGAGCCTCGTGTGCAAGGACCTGACGAAGTACTACAAGCGGTTCCTCGCCGTGAGCAGAGTCTCGTTCGGTCGGTGGTAGCTATGTGTTGCTGTTAGTGTGTTGGAGTGCGTCGGTTGGTGTATATAGAGTGTCGATTTGTTATTGTAGCGGTGCGCAAATGTGAATGCTTTGGGTTGCTCGGCGTGAACGGCGCTGACAAGACGAGCACGTTCCACATGGTGACGGGCGAAACGCATCTCCAGCGGAGACGCGCTCGTGTATGTCGCGTATGTGTGTAGCGTGTGCGTGTCGGTGTGTGTGGCGGTGTGCCTCAATGTGTGTTGGCCCTGGGTATAGAGGGTGTCGTTCTGTTGTTGTAGCGGTGTGCAAGGGCGAGTGCTTTAGGTTACTCAGCGAGAACGGTGACGGCAAGACGAGCACGTTCCGCATGGTGACGGGCGACGCGCGCATCTCTAAAGGAGACGCGCTCGTGTGTGTGGCGGTGTGTGTCAATGTGTGCCGGTGTGTGTCGGTCCTGGGTATAGAGGGTATCGTTGTGTTTTTGTAGCGGTGCGCAAGGGCGAGTGCTTCGGGATGCTCGGCGTGAACGACACCGGCAAGACGAGCACGTTCCGCATGGTAACAGGTGACGCGCGCATCTCTAGTGGAGACGCGCTCGTGTGTGTCGCGTGTGTGTGTCGGTGTGTGTGTCGGTGTGTGTGTCGGTATGTGTGGCGGTGTGTGTCAATGTGTGCCGGTGTGTGTCGGTCCTGGGTATAGAGGGTATCGTTGTGTTGTTGTAGCGGTGCGCAAGGGCGAGTGCTTCGGGTTGCTCGGCGTGAACGGCGCCGGCAAGACGAGCACGTTCCGCATGGTGACGGGCGACGCGCGCATCTCCAGCGGGGACGCGCTCGTGTGTGTTGCGTGTGTGTGTGTCGATGCCTGTGTGTGTCAGTTTATGTCGGTGTGTACGTAGGTCCTGAGTATAGAGGGTGTCGTTGTATTGTTGTAGCGGTGCGCAAGGGCGAGTGCTTCGGGTTGCTCGGCGTGAACGGCGCCGGCAAGACGAGCACGTTCCGCATGGTGACGGGCGACGCGCGCATCTCCAGCGGGGACGCGCTCGTGTGTGTTGCGTGTGTGTGTGTCGATGCCTGTGTGTGTCAGTTTATGTCGGTGTGTACGTAGGTCCTGAGTATAGAGGGTGTCGTTGTATTGTTGTAGCGGTGCGCAAGGGCGAGTGCTTCGGGTTGCTCGGCGTGAACGGCGCCGGCAAGACGAGCACGTTCCGCATGGTGACGGGCGACGCGCGCATCTCCAGCGGGGACGCGCTCGTGTGTGTTGCGTGTGTGTGTGTCGATGCCTGTGTGTGTCAGTTTATGTCGGTGTGTACGTAGGTCCTGAGTATAGAGGGTGTCGTTGTGTTGTTGTAGCGGTGCGCAAGGGCGAGTGCTTCGGGTTGCTCGGCGTGAACGGCGCCGGCAAGACGAGCACGTTCCGCATGGTGACGGGCGACGCGCGCATCTCCAGCGGGGACGCGCTCGTGCATGGACACTCCATCAAGACACACGTGCGACAAGTGCACCAGCACATCGGTGAGTGAACCTTGTTTTTTTTAAATAGTTATAGGGCCAAATGACTGCACTATGCCTAATTATAATCACAGTATAATCTGAAAACAATAGCGACCATCAACAAACAAACTATTCCACAATTCACGTTACGCTTGTCATAGGAATGAGGGATCACTTTGACCGCGAGATGATTCCACAGTTTCACGTTACGACAAAGGTAAGAAGACGTGAAGTCTTAGTTCGTGCACAAATGAAATTCACCGTAAAACTGTGACTCTGAGGCCCGATACCCCAGTGCGCGTGGTTCCTTTATAGAAACGAGAGGAAGGATTAAATTGAATAGATCTTTCAAACACTCGCGTTTATAGAGACGGTCACACTCAATGAGGTAAATTCTCAAATTAACAATGAGAAAACCTTGTCTCTACAAACTTTCCAGGGTATTCAGAAGGTACTTTGCGGAACTGTTCCATTCCAGATGTGCGAACAGTATTCCATTGACGAAAAATAAATGCATATTTGTGAAAACTAATATTTTGTATTTTTTTTCTTATGGAAGGATTTTTACGCAACCTTTTTGTGTTACAATAAATGGTAAGGATATACACTGTGTTGGATAGAATAGGAACATTGTCTCGTTTGCCTTCGGGTTTTGGAGAACAATGAGACTTCTACCGTGTGTGAACTACACACAACTTTTGTTTTAATATATTATTACACCTACAGGCTATTGTCCTCAGTTCGATGCGCTGTTTGAAAATTTAACAGCGCGTGAGACACTCCGCATCTTTTGCTTATTGCGTGGCATCCCAGTACAAGTCGGTGACGCTCGCGCTTTGGCACTAGCCACAACTCTTGGATTTATAAAACACTACAATAAAAAGGTATACATCAATTAGAATTATATTGTAAAAATATTTTTATACACATACAGTGTAATGTGTAAGTAGTGTATTAAATGATAATCGTTGTAATTATTTTGTTTCTAGATACGTGAGTGCAGTGGTGGTACCAAAAGAAAGATTAGCACATCGGTGGCACTACTCGGTGATTCACCGGTGATATTCCTTGATGAACCAACTACAGGTAATTTAAAAAAATTACAAGTCTAAAAAACAAATAATCGAAGGATTAAATAGATGTTTTGATTCATTTTTCTTGCTTTTATTTATAGTTATCTGTTTGTTTAAATCTTCGATCTAGATAACTAGATAACGGGTCGGCGCGAAAAATACGTCTTGGTATATAAGAGCTTACTTGAAATGTGTGCCCTTATTTTGTTTAGTTTGTTTGGAACACAGCCAATGTAAGCCCGTTTCACATGCCGCAGTGTATTGAAAAGATGCAAAAATAATACCCGAAAAAGCAATTTAACGGCCGGAGTATCTTACTTTCGCTAAATACATGTTGAATAAGTTATATTTTAAGCTTTAAACTAACTAATAATATCAAATTTTGAACAAAATTACCGATTTTAAACCTGTGATACAAATGTTTGGCCTCACCAGACATAAACACGCACAATAACGGGAAAACGTACTTTATTAATTATGTGTTAAGGTTGAAATCACACTAAATGTTGTTTATGTTATCTTTCCATTTGAGGGGAGTAATTTATTACTTTGCTCGTTTTATCGTAAGTATTAGATAATATTTTGAACATTTGTGACTTTATTACAAGGTGTTATGGTTGTAATTAGGTTGAACATAAAACAGTTTTAAAACTTTTTTTCTCCGTTTCTTAGTAAACAAATAGCTACACATAAATATATATTTACGCGGACGACTTTTAGCTTCGATTTGTACGTGATCTTTTATCTAGGTATTGTTGATCGAAGGTTTAAATACACATCAAGCGAAAATTTCTGATATCACTTTAATGTATGTAGGTGAGCTACACTCGGAGCAAAATTTAAGTAAATAAGAAACTAAGAAGTCTTAATGATAAAATTATAACCTAAAAATTCAAATCAAACTAATATTTGTATTATGTGCTAAAATTTTCGAATAATAAGTAAAAAAATATAGTATTGCAATATGACGATTTTCCTTATACTTATGGTAAATTTACAATAAAAACTTCCATGTAATATAATATCGTAACTTTTTTTATCAACTATCTATAAATTTCGTTTTATCCATATAAATGATAGAGGTCTACCGTTATGCGTGCATCACACAAAAGTACTGGGGTAGATTTCGTTTACTTTTTTTAGATTTCCTTCATAGACACTTGGCTTCTATTTAGAAAAATATGATATCTTCATTCAAAATAACCTTTTTAAAGTTTTAAAGAAACTGTGATTTTTATAAACACTACGCGTTCAACGACGTATGTTTTCTTGTTGTGGAGAAGCAGGACAGGCGATGTGGTACGCATGCGCAGAAGCGGTGAAGTACACGATTAACATTATTTGCGAAGGAATTTTGTACGCAAAGTATATGTATGCTTCCAATTTTTTTTTTCGAAATATAAAGAATATTGTTAGGATGATAAACAACGAAGTACGAGATAACAATTAGATTATTTCGTAACAGGCATGGACCCGGCATCTAAACGTTTAGTGTGGTCAGCTATCAACCAAGCAGTGGTAGCGGGTAGAAGTGTAGTGTTATCATCACATAGTATGGAGGAGTGTGAAGCACTTTGCTCTAGAATCACTATCATGGTCAACGGACAGTTCTACTGTTTGGGCTCATTACAGCATCTTAAGAGTAAATTTTCACAAGGTAAAAATATTTTTTAAGTGTATCTTCTTGTAGGAGCCTCGCGCTTACTACTCTAGGAATCTAGACTGACTTGGTAATGCGTAGAATGCGTAAAATAGACTGTTTATTCCTAACTCCATATATGGTATTTATACCGACAAGCGATCGTTCAATTGTTTGAATGATTCTATTTACAGTATATTCAAACGTTTCAGCCAGTCTGCCAAAGAGGATGACATACTCGGTAGCTACATTCTTATGGGAGGGCTTTAAAATTCTGTAGGTGGTAGAGCCACAGACGAGCACGTTCCGCATGGTGACGGGCGACGCGCGCATCTCCAGCGGGGACGCGCTCGTGCATGGACACTCCATCAAGACACACGTGCGACAAGTGCACCAGCTCATCGGTGAGTGAACCTTGTTTTTTTTTAATAGTTATAGGGCCAAATGACTGCACTATGCCAAATTATAATCACTGTATAATCTGAAAACAATGTCGACCATCAACAAACAAACTATTCCACAATTCACGTTACGCTTGTCATAGGAATGAGGAATCACTTTGACCACGAGATTATTCCACAGTTTCACGTTACGGCAAAGGTAAGAAGACGTGAAGTCTTAGTTCGTGCACAAATGAAATTCACCGTAAAACTGTGACTCTGAGGCCCGATACCCCAGTGCGCGTGGTTCATTTATAGAAACGAGAGGAAGGATTAAATTGAATAGATCTTTCAAACACTCGCGTTTATAGAGACGGTAGAGCACACTCAGTGAGGTAAATTCTCAAATTAACAATGAGGAAAGCTTGTCTCTACAAACTTTCCAGGGTATTCAGAAGGTACTTTGCGGAACTGTTCCGTTCCAGATTTGCGAACAGTATTCCATTGATGAAAAATAAATGCATATTTGTGAAACCTAATATTTTGGTTTTTTTTTTATGGAAGTGTTTTAAATTCTGATCCGCATCCTTTTTGTGTTACAATAAATGGTAAGGATATAACACTGTGTCGGGTAGGATGAGAACATTCTCTCGTTTGTCTTCGGGTTTTGGAGAACAATGAGACTTCTACCGTGTGTGAACTACACACAACTTTTGTTTTAATTTATTATTACACCTACAGGCTATTGTCCTCAGTTCGATGCGCTGTTTGAAAATTTGACACCGCGTGAGACACTCCGCATCTTTTGCTTATTGCGTGGCATCCCAGTACAAGTCGGTGACGCTCGCGCTTTGGTACTAGCCACAACTCTTGGATTTATAAAACACTACAATAAAAAGGTATACATCAATTAGAATTATATTGAAATTTTGTTTTATACACTTACAGTGTTGTAAGAAGTGTATTAAATTATAATCATTGTAATTATTTTGTTTGTAGATACGTGAGTGCAGTGGTGGTACCAAAAGAAAGATTAGCACAGCGGTGGCACTACTCGGTGATTCACCGGTGATATTCCTTGATGAACCAACAACAGGTAATTTAAAAAAATTACAAGTCTATAAAACAAATAATTGAAGGATTAAATACATAAAATGCTTTGATTCATTTTTCTTGCTTTTATTTATAGTTATCTGTTTGTTTAAATACACATCAAGCTAAAATTTCTGAAATCACTTTAATGTATTTAGGTGAGCTACACTCGGAGCAAAATTTAAGTAAATAAGAAACTTAGAAGTCTTAATGATAAAATTATAACCTAAAAATTCAAATCAAAATTATAACCTAAAAATTCAAATCAAACTAATATTCGTATTATGTGTTAAAATTTTCGAATAATAAGTAAAAAAATATAGTTTTGCAATATGACGATTTTCCTTATGGTAAATTTACAATTAAAATCTTCCATGTAATATAATATCGTAATTTTTTTATCAACTATCTACAAATTTCGTTTTATCCATATAAATGATAGAGGTCTGCCGTTATGCGTGCATCACACAAAAGTACTGGGGTAGATTTCGATTACTTTTTTTAGATTTCCTTCATAGACACTTGGTTTCTATTTAGAAAAATATGATATCTTCATTCAATATAACTTTATGAAAGTTTTAAAGAAACTGCGTTTTTTATAAACACTACGCGTTCAACGACGTATGTTTTCTTGTTGTGGAGAAGCAGGACAGGCGATGTGGTACGCATGCGCAGAAGCGGTGAAGTACACGATTAACATTATTTGCGAAGGAATTTTGTACGCAAAGTATATGTATGCTTCCAATTTTTTTTCCAAATATAAAGAATATTGTTAGGATGACAAACAACGAAGTACGAGATAACAATTAGATTATTTCGTAACAGGCATGGACCCGGCATCTAAACGTTTAGTGTGGTCAGCTATCAACCAAGCAGTGGTAGCGGGTAGAAGTGTAGTGTTATCATCACATAGTATGGAGGAGTGTGAAGCACTTTGCTCTAGAGTCACTATCATGGTCAACGGACAGTTCTACTGTTTGGGCTCATTACAGCATCTTAAGAGTAAATTTTCACAAGGTAAAAAATATTTTTTAAGTGTATCTTCTTGTAGCAGCCTCGCGCTTACTACTCTAGGAATCTAGACTGACTTGGTCAGCGTAATACTAAAACTCAGAATGCGTAAAATAGACTGTTTATTCCTAACTCCATATATGGTATTTATACAGACAAGCGATCGTTCAATTGTTTGAATGATTCTATTTACAGTATATTCAAACGTTTCAGCCAGTCTGCCAAAGAGGATGACATACTCGGTAGCTACATTCTTATGGGAGGGCTTTAAAATTCTGTAGGTGGTAGAGCCACGTTGAAGCTGTTACTAGTTTCAGCATGAATGGGTCGGCTCGCCCGGGGTAGTACCACCCTCTTACACAAAATCTATGTGAAGTAACAGTGCTTGCATTATTGCGTTTCGTCTGGTCAGTGAGAGCGCCGTAGGCCCTCCTCCCTTCCCCCCTCCTATCCCCTCTCCTCGTCCCTTCCCCCAAACACAGGCTGGCAACGCATTAGCCGAGTCGCCCCTGGTGTTGTTAGTGTTGGACGGCGGTGATCACTTAACATCAGGTGATTTGCCTGTTCTTTTGCTCAAAACAGCTCAAGCTGCACTTCGGCCACTTTTGTACCCTTCACCTTTGTTGTCAAGCGTCTGAGAGCTATAAGCGTTCTTCCAATTATTCCGTAGAAGTTGTGAAGGGCCATCAGGCGTATAGTCAGTTCTAAAAAAATTATGATGTTAGTAAGGATTATTTATCTTCAGAAGTCGTGGTGG
This sequence comes from Antheraea pernyi, assembly GCA_015888305.1. Lineage (NCBI taxonomy): Eukaryota > Metazoa > Arthropoda > Insecta > Lepidoptera > Saturniidae > Antheraea > Antheraea pernyi. Next base: position 45,379 of record MU160956.1, read on the forward strand.
CCTAGTGGTTTGACCGGTGGAATATGATTTCGATGTCCGCAGGTTCGAACCCCGGCGTGTATTAACGAATTTTTCGGAATTCGCGTACATTTACTAATTTAAATTGGTAACAGTATCGGCTGACGGTGAAGGAAAACATCGTGGGGAAACCTGAATCTGAGAACTGTTCTTGTAGTACTACTGTATGTGGGACAACATGGAACTGTGGATTTCTCAGAGTTTCAAATCACCAATACGCCGTGGGCTGGCGTGGTTATTACGCCCATACCTTTCTTCGGGAAGAGACCTATGGCCCTGCAGTCTCTTACAGGCCGATGATGATAGTGATGATTATTTATCTTCAGTCTATTTTACTCAATAGTAGGTTTAAAGCTTTTGTACGCTATTCCCATATATCTAAGGTAGTCCTTCCCGTCAGCTACAATAAATCATCAGCCTATCTTAACAGCGAATTGCCCATACTTACATAACTAGTTCTGGGTCTCCTCTCCGGTATTATGTCTGCTATCTGCTTTAGTTTGCCACTCTCTTTTATTTTGTCTCGATAAATGCAATCAATATATGCTAGATATTGCAGTGTTTTTTTTAATAAATAGAATTCATTATAATTTAAATATTTAGCAGTAGAAATTTAAATAATAAGCGAAATGCGCATTTTTGAGGTCGCAGGTAATTTTAATTCTAAGTAGTCCTAATTTATTACGTAGTATAAAACAAAGTCCCCTACCGTGTCTGTCTGTCTGTGCGCGATAAACTCAAAAACTACTGAACGGATTTTCAAGCGGTTTTCACCAGTGGATAAAGTGATTCATGGGGAACGTTTTGGTATATAATTTGTCATTTGATTTTTTTATAATCAGGGTGGGACAACGTCTGCCGGGCCCGCTGGTTAATATTATAAACTAGCTGTACTCTTGACTTCGTCCACGTGGAACGTGATATACCAAACAATGGCTAATAAAGTTATCTGACCGTATTTAGCGCATTTGCTTATCTACTTTTCTCTCATACTTAAGTCGCGCCGCCATTAAAATTACAATTACTGTTGATAGAGTGGACCGATTTTAATGAAACAAGGACTAAGTTACTCCTGAGGATACGCTTTATGATTTTCATGTATGAGGTTTTATTGTGAACCCAGTACTTTAGCAGCGTTACGTGTTCATACAAACAGACAGATGGACGGACAGACATTTCTAAAAATGATTGAAATATATTCTATTACTTATTCCTAGATACCAGCAACAATTTTTTTTACGTAAATCGAAAGAGTACGGTGGCGTTAGGCACACATTCTTATTATATGTATAGATAAGACAGTAAGTTTGTTTGTTTGTTGGACGGGTACT
>MU160957.1:25654-47652 GCA_015888305.1 Antheraea pernyi
CAATGGAAAAAATAAAATGGTTTGAAATTAATTATTTTGTTTATAAAGAATATCATCGGGCACATTATTGTCAATAACAAAATTATCTGGCAGTGATAAATTCATGTTTTTAATAGCGTTTCAAAATCACTGAAAAAAAATGTTCCCAAAATTTAATTATTATTAATTTAATTTAATATTTTAAAATTAATTTAATTATTTATAAATCAAAATTTTAACCTGTAAAGGTGTGACGCGCATTAAAAAACACAACGTTAACCGGCTACCGGGTATCGCGAATTCTGTTTGGAAGGGCATAATATATCTTCATATTAAAGAACCAGCTTTTATAAAATTCAGGTTCATCCAACTTTGCTGGCTCTTATACTCAGGTGTCGCAAAAAAATCTAGTTACATTAACTAATTTCTACTAATTAATAATAAATGTAACCTTGTAATATTAGTTATTACTGTGTCAAGTTTCGTTAAAATCGGTTCAGTACTTTCAACGTGATGCATGTTCACAGGGACAGACGGACACACAAAAAAATGTAAAAAGATTATTTTTGGCTTCTATATCGATAACAAAGTCTACCCCGACTATAATTTTCAAAAAATATTTAATGTACAGATTTGGCCTTGCTACAGTTTTATTATAGTATAGAAGATGATAGTTCATAATTTTTCAGTTAATTGATTGTATTAGGAATACTTACTTATAGCGCCTGTAATGTAAGAATAGCAATCAAAACTGATGACAGTCTTTAATATGTGGATTTTAAAGTCTTCACGTGATTATATAACGAGTAGAGTACCATCCTTAATTTTTTTAAATCCAAACATATCTGTATCGTAGGAATACTGTGGTGACGTACCTGCTTTCTCGAGGTGTCGAGCCGCAATATTCTGGATACTGGGTTTCCAAGGCGCTGGTTTTTGTTTGTTCCGTGTACAGTACAGCACGATTGCACGAAAGGGTTTGTCGCGAATATTGGTCTTTTGGGGCTCGTAAAACCGCCAGGAGAAAATCGTAACTTTCGCGTAAGACCGAACAGACACAGAGAACTGTTGTATCAGATTTCAAATAATGGACGTTGTGGCGCGGGTGTTCGTGCGCGTGCACCAATGGGCGTGCAGCAAGGTCCGCCAACCACATTCCTTTTACGAACTATGCACAGATTATGCTCCGAATTATCACAGTACAATATATACCGGAGGCAAATGTAAAATTTAAACAATGATAAATATATATAAGAAGAAAGAACTGTTACGGTACGTAACAATATCAGTTTCGGTACTTATAACTACTTATAAAATAAGAGTATAGTTCAAGGTAAGAATATGGTTCAAGCTTATATAAATATTATAGGTGGAGTTTCGTAATTATTCCGTTATTAACTAGGATTTAGTATTGGAGATTAACAAAAACCATTTGGTACTAATTTTACTGTGGATAAGTAACTACTCATAATTTTTGTACAAAAAGTAATGATATCCCATCAAAACCATAAATAAATGTGAAATGAGAGCCAAGTTCAATATTATGATATATGCCTTGGTTGTTGACTTCAACGACAAAAGAAGTGAGATCTAAATGGGTGGTGTTTTTGATGGCATTCACGAATATGTAAATATGAACATTCGCAACATTACTAGTTTCGTAGTATAAACAATCTGCTAATTTTGATAACTGTGGGGTCAGACAAACATGTTTTTCAGTTTTTTGCGTAGTAAACGCATCACTTCTAGATTTGTTTCGACGGAAAGCTGATATCTAGATTGTTTAATTAAACACAAAATAAAAAGGTAAGTTTTTGTTTTCACTTTTAACAGCTTTTGGTGTTATCATGTACTTGTTGAATCCACGTTGAGTTCTTTGTGATGATGAATAAGACATATGTAGGAGAACGAAAATCTCTAGGTCGACGCTATTTCTTTTATATTTTTCTTATAACTTATAACTAGTTTTTGTAGGTGGCTGCATTCGCGTTTGAATAAAGGTTTTGAAAATAATATAAAACCCATGTCACTTACTGGTATTACAGGATAGGTGAAATAAAATTAAAAATACGTTAAGTATTTCTAGTATTTATCCTTTAAAAAAATCAAATCATTTTTCTCTGTACAGTAGTAGTATATAGAAAAAAGATGTTGATATAACTACCCGAGAACCTTATAAGTATTGTTTTATTGGTTAAACAAGTACCATTTAAGGGACAGTTTTAATCAGCACACTGGATGACAGCGATTTCAAACGTTGAGAGATCTAATAGTCTCACTAGCTTCTGCGGGCAGTATTCCGTGTGGAATAGTTACCGTTTACGCAACGCACGCAGCGGATTCTCTCAAAAGGAAAAAACCCCGATTTTGAAACATTCACCATTGGTACTTCGCTACTGTCAGCCTTAGCGTGATGACATATCACACATAGCCTTCCTCACTAAATGAGCTATCTAATACTGAAAGAATTTTTCAAATTGGACAAGTAGTTCCTGAGATTAGCGCTTTCACGCAAACAAACTCTTTAGCTTTACAATATTATTATAGACTAGCTGACCCGTGCCCACTTCGTTAGGCGGTAAACATTTATAAAAAACTACTTTCTGTGACTTAAATATAAAAGCTAAACATATGCTCTACAAGTTTTCTCTAGAACTCAATCATATATCTCTCATCGTTCAGGCAGTGTTCGTGAGAAACCTTTTCGTTTGACCGTTTTTCCTCCGACTTACTTTACAAATCCGACTATCACAAGAAAGTATTTTCATTTATCGGGTTTTATATAGCCTATGACATTCACAAATAACGTTACCTTCTATTGGTAAAATAATTTTCAAAATCGGTTTAGTAGTTCCTGAGATTACCCCTACAACCTCACAAACTTTACCTCTTTATAATACTAACACGAAGCGGAAGCTCTCAAAAGGAAAACAACCCCGATTTTGTAACATTCTTCATTGGTGCCCAGCTCTTATTAGTGTTAGCGTGATGATATATAGCCTATAGCCTTCCTCGATAAATGAGCTATCTAACACCGAAATAATTTTTCAAATCGGACCAGTAGTTCCTGAGATTAACGTGTTCAAACAACAAATAAGTAATTAGCATACTCGTACATTACTACAATTTTCTCTCGCACTTAACTCGAGCCGTCGTTCAAATTACAATAACTTTTGAAAGAGTGGACCGATTTTAATGAAACCAAGACTAAGTTACTTTTATTGGTGAGGTTTTATTTTAGCAGTGATGCGTGTACATACAGACACAGACAGCCATTTCTAAAAATGATTGAAATATATTTCTATTATTACTAGATACCTGCAACAATTTTTTTCACGAAGATCAAAAAATTACAGACACGTTAGATTTACATTCTAATTTTTTTTTAATGTCATAGTTGGCAAACGAGAAGGTGGGTCACCTGATGTTAAGTGATCACCACCGTCCATGGACACTAACAACACCAGAGGAGTTGCAAGTGTGTTGCCACCCTTTGGGGGGAAGGGTTAGGGGGGAGAGGAGAGCGGAGGGGAGGTGGGCCTCCGGCGCTCTCACTAACCGAACGAAACGCAACAATGCAAGCACTGTTACTTCACGTCGGTTTTCTGCGAGAGAGTACCATCATTATTATATTAATAAGAATTAGCATTAGTATAGATTACATTCAGGTTTCTTTACTATGTTTTTCTTATCGATTACGTTCAGGTTAATTACTCATCAGCCGATTATGATACTAATAAAATTCAACTTAATACATTTCTGCTAATTATAAACCAAATATCTTTTTTTTTAATAGTTAATCAATTGTGCCGTTTGTGAACAATCTCACCGGATATTAGATTTCGATGTGGTACAAGATGGTAAACAGGCTAAGCCTAGATGAAGACTGGCTACCAAATGAAGCTGCTGGAACACACCTATAGGTCCTTGGCTGCAAATTTTCCCCTTAGTAGAATGTGAACGTGCAACGTTTAACGTGCTTATAAAAAGTTATCTTTCACCTAAAGTTTGGAGTTATTCGTAAGGACTCGAACCTGTATCCGATGTGATAACCACTGAGCCACAATCGCTAATATTCTTATCGGTATGTGCCCACACTCGAACCTATGACTATTCCATTGGCTTAATGTTTCAAATATTTTGTCGGTGGTAGAGCCACGCTGAAGCTATTACTGGTTTCAGCATGAATGGGTCGGCTCGCCCGGTACGTAGTACCACCCTCTCACAGAAAACCGACGTGAAGTAACAGTATTGTGTTTCGTTCAGTCAGTGAGAGCACCGAAGGACCACCACCCCTCCCCTCTGCTCTCCCCCTCTCCTCACCCTCCGCTATACCCCCTAGCTGGCAACGATCTTGCGAGACTCCTAGTGTTGCTAGTGCTATGATATAAAAAAAGAAGAAACTAACATGACTGCTTATTTATTGGTATTGTGTGACGACGTACATCAGCAAAATTTAAATTATCCTTTTTATAGATTAGGTACAATAAGACGTGACAGAGTTAAAAACAATTGAGCAGAATGAACACGAAAACCTTATTAATATTTTTGGTTGTATTTGCTGTTGGCTTCAGTGAAATGACTGAAATTGATGAAAATTACGAAAATAATCGTGTATTACACCTATGTGGACGCCGTCGAAGTATGACTATTATATCCCTCTGTATAAACTCAAGTGGTAAGTGGTTACACGTATCAAATGCATTGTTGTTCCTGTTTATAAAGTATCTTGTGATGTTATTAGTATCCTAACAAGATGGCGGTGCTATCTTTAGAACTTTCCAAAGAGTTTTGTGATTTTTCGAAATTCCTGTTCCATACTATACCACTATACCGGGTGAAAAGTTGAACACTCGCAAAATTTAAGGACATGGTATTTCGTGGTCAAATTTAACTTATAAAATAATAATATCAAAACAAATACTAATAAACAACAAAGAGAAACTTAGTTAAAGTTTGTTTTAACACTTGCAAAAGTATAGTGAATAACGTGCATAATAATCAAATTTGCCAGCGATATTACATAAGACGGAATCTAGATAATTAAAATACAAAAACTCCCAAAGCTTGTTTATTTAACAACTTGGATATCAAAATTGGCATGAGTTAAAACGGAAAATATTGAAATAAAATATATTCAAAAATAATTAAGATTAAATGTTTATTGTACTTATTCTGTAGAATTTAAATATAATATAAAGAAAGAAAGAAAGAAAAAAAAAATATTTATTTGCAACACACATAGGTAAATATGAAAACAAGTACAAAAAAAAAGAAAAAACATAAATATAAACAATGAAAAATACAAATTGATGGTTAAGTGTGTGTGTGTGTGGCAAATGGGCCCTGAGTCAGCGTGTGTGCTGTTGGAGGTTAGTCCTTCAGCGCTGATTTTCACTCGGGACCCTGAGTGTTATGTGTGCACCGAGAGATGGTGTGCATATTAAATATTATGTAGTGTTTCGTGTAGTGAAGTTATATAAATTTGGAAAAAAAATGGTAATAGAAGTTTAATATGAGATAATAAGTACATATATATTAATAATAGGGAACAATGAATATATAAATACAGACATACATACATATAAATAAAAATAGAAAGTCGTAGAATAACATATAGGACAATTGAAAAAGTTTATAAAGTTCCGAGAGTATTTAGAGGAAATTTCAAATCAAAAGCAATTCCAAACACGTTCAGCAATATAGGAACTTTATAAATAGTTATAATTCTTATTTCAGATGTGGAACGAGTGGATATAGATGGAGCTATAGAAAATTGCTGCTTCAAAAGATGTCTTTATGATGAATTACTTTCATATTGTCAAACAGCATAAAATGAACGAGAGAAAGATACCCAAACGAATCGCATCAACTTTATATCCATTGCCTGGTCTTCCTTACCATATATCACCTCAGCGCTCACAACAACACAAGAAGTACATAGCTTGACAAATAAACACTATAAAAAAAAATTGTGTTTCCATATTCATAGAACTCCAATTATGCTAAGCATGGAGGAATTCCAAAACCTTTTTTCCATTCATTTATTTATTTATAGGACAACAATAAATAAAATTACTAAAATACTTTATTAAAATAAGAAATTAAATGTGGACTTGAGATAATTACATAATCACCGATGATACCCAGTGCTTCAAATAAGGACTATCGTATATGTCTACGAGTGCTTTCATTATTCTGTTGAGACTGTCGCGAAGTCTGCCTAGGATGGATGCTGCTCTCTTACGCATGATCGCATAAAAATCATCACAAACCAACAAACAACAAAAACAGCAAAAAAAATCGCATATAAAAAAAAATCAAATAACACAGAAGCGCTATAAAATCGCGGCAGTCCCAAGGATAACGAAAAATATTATTTTTCGCTGCCCATGTCAAATGTGTCAAGTGTGTAAAGAGACGCATTACGTTGCTCATACTATTTTTTTTTATATCATCAAACGAACAGGCGTGTCACCTGATGATAAATGATCACCGCCATCCATAGACACTAGCAACACCAGGGGCGTCGCAAGTGCGTTCACGTAGGTTTTTCTATGGGTCGGGTGATACTACCCCGGGTGAGCCAACCCATTCATGCTGAAACCAGTAATAGCTTCAGCGTGGCTCTACCACTTTAGAACTGGATAGGAACAACGAATGTTAATATTTCATTACAACACGATAAAAAATAGCAAATTATCCAACAACAGAATAATTGATAATCGGTTATGATAATAACTGTTGTTAAATAACGCACAGCGTAATTCATTACTGATATATCGTTATCGTCTTGTAACATTTAACAAAGTTCAAGTAACATATAATGAATTAATCATGTCAGACCTCGGAATTTCCAAAGACAATTGAGCTAAAATTAATTCAAAACAAACTCGTGTTGTCGTACGCTGTGATCCGAATCGTGACTGGAAAACGCAGCAAAAGGACAGTACACCCACCTACAGCTCTGCGAGGGCGACCTATCACTTTTTGCCAAACGTTTTTTGTACACTTATTCCGCGAACAAATGATTCAATACACGAATTATTCTATCTATAACTGTTCGTCATTTGTTTAGTCGGAATACTTGAGATAAGTCTTGATCGTCGCGGAAGGCATATCCTGGGCGAACTGTGATCTTTAATATCGCGAGGTTATCATATTTTCCGGATTTACGGCAGTTTTCGCAAAACAAGTGTTATCGAAGTCTCGTGTTGTTGTTGTTTTAAAATGTTTGTGAGCTATATTTTTGGATTTTCATTCTTATTAACAACAATATTAGGTATGTAATTTGTTTATTTATAAGTTCTATATATTTAAATGCAGTAGTTAAATTAATAATACGCCTATAATTCACATTACAATATTTACATATATTAATTATGGTATTATTTTAACAAATATAAACTTAATTATAAATTAAATTCATTAAAATATGTCAGAATTCTTATTAAATTCAAAATTAACTTAATTTAGCAATTGTTTGTATCCATTATGATACAATATTTTCTTCTCTGTAACAAACAAATTAGTAGATTAAGCACTTATGAACATTTACTAAGTAAAATGTTATTATGTAATGTAACTTAGGTAAGTTATCGCCAGGATGTAACTTACGTCATTTTCTTTGTCAGGTGCGGCGCTTTGATATATTTTTTTAAACCTACACTAGATTGGAATGATTTATTTAGCCCGTAAACCAGTAACAATAAATAAATTTTTTTGACGAACATATCTATATAATTAAAAAGATAAAATTCTACCATTGTGCGTACATCACTCAAAAATAGGATAGATTTTGGTCAAAATATATACTAGCTTTAGCTAATTTAGTTTGTTAGACAGTCGGGCTCTCATCTAACTCATGATAACTATCATGACAGTTTAATTTAGTATACAGTTATTAATTTTTTAAGAAACCACGTATTTTATAGGTATTTCGTGATCAACTATGTGTGTTTATTTGCCGTAGTAAAGTGGGGTAACTGATGCGATTGTAAAGTTTTTTCCTCTGCACGTTAAATATATTGCCAAGATTACAAACAACACCGACAAAGTCGCAGGTATAAGTAGTTTTACATAAAAAATGAAGTGTAATCCGTAACAAATAAAAGTTTTATACAATTTCACCGTAGTCAAACCGTGTAAATCAAAGACACTTTTACAGACTAGCTATGACCATGGATTCCAGCATATTTTTTATTATTATTATTTGTTGCATTTTTTTTTTGGCAACCTATCTTTTAGATTATTACCGCCATTGTCGAGTGGTTAATAGTATTAAAAGTTCTTCTTCCTATCCATTTTTGGCAACCAGTCTTCTAATAGACTATTACTACCATTGTCAAGTGAGTATCGATATTACAAGTTATTTGAGAAAATTTCAATGAACTAACAAGAGAACTTCCATGGAGTTTTTGTGGCATCTCAGAATTCACGGTCCGTGGTATTATTTTACATTCACTTCACTTATGCACAATAAACAAACTATATTACATAAAAAACCACCAATTTTACACAATATAGAGTCAAGTAACACAAGGTTGTGAATAAAAAATAAAATCCACTACATGACAGACCAAGATCCCGCCAAAAACTCTATTTGTTGCAATTACCAATTGTTATAATGAATAGTTAAGCTAGATCAAAATAGATAACAAAAATATTCTCTATATTTAAATATTACTTTATATATCAAATATATTTAAACTGCAACACCTTTTGACCGATTTTAGAAATTAATTTTAGAAAATCCCTCTAAATCCCAACTAATATTATAAACGCGAATGTGTATTTGTTTGTTACCCTTTCACAACTTATCTACTCAAGGGATCATTATGAAATCTTGCATACGTGTTCTTAGGTGTACAAAAAAGGACACTGGGTGTCTTTTCTCCTGAAAAAAAACAATGTTCCCGGGGTATAAGACAAATCTACGTTAACGCGAGCAAACTCGCGCGTAATAGCTAGTTTTACTATGAATCGTCACTACGTGCTACTACATCAATGGAATATGTTCCACTTGTGTACCGTTCGATCTATTGCCATAAAATATAATATGTGTAGAGTCATAAATCATCCTCGGATGCCCTTGAAACTCAAGGAGGATCCGGGTGCTGGGCTACGAAAGAGACGGATGCAAATGTAAATGTGAATGTGCACTGTAACCAGAATGGATATAATTAAAAATATCAGAGGAAGTTTGAAAATAGCTTGAATGACAGAAATGTTAAAAACTTATTAATTCTTATTAGGTCCGGTTAATCTTGTACCATGCGCATGGGATGCTACCGATATAAACGTCTTCATAATGCTAATTCCAGGACTACACGTCTCAAACCTCAACGAGTCTTGCATCCGATGTCTGTGCCACGTAACTGGCTGTGATCTGTCACATAAATGTAGTGGAGGTTATTGCGGACCGTTCTACATATCCAGAGTGTATTGGGTCGACGCGGGGAAGCCAACGTTGCCTGACGATGACCCCAACAGAAAGGAAGGTAAACTCATTTTTATTACATAAATACGAATATTTAAAAGTAGTATTTTTAAGTAAAATTTCTTATGGCACGGTTGGAAAAAATTTTCGTGTAAGTATGTATAGTTGTCTGACTAGGTCTAGTAGGATACCAAAATGAGTAAATGTATAGTTAAATAATAATAGTAAAGCTCTTCAATAGACGCTAAACAAATAATATACAAATATAGAAGAAAAAGGTATACTTATATTGTTTTCGCCTATTTATAGTATATACAACCATGATACTTTTTTTTTTCGAACTGACTATGCTATTGACCTGTCAGGGTCTTTACAGCTTCACCGGACTACGTCAGTACATAGTGCACTGGTCACTATTATAGTATAGGAATAGAACTAATTTTAAAAGAATAAAATTAGTAAATCCAACATTTTTATGATCTTGCCAGACAACTGGAGAGAAGTATTTCGCAAAAAAATCTGTGACGAATGAAAAACAACTTCAGGGTGTCACTTCAGGGTTTTTCATGACGGTGTGCGCGCGCATCGTTAAAATTTACTCTCATCATTTTTCCCTAACGCGTCAAAAGTAGTATAACTTCAAAAACATTGAGATTTATTTTATAACATGAAAATAGACAGGGATTGCAAACTACTTATACTTAATAAAAATAACTTTTACATAAATTAAAAGAAATATTAACAAAAAATAACAGCTCCTATTGCTCTGATTCGGACTCATTTAGAACAAAAAATGACCGTTAAAGTGTTTTGAACCGTGAATAATTTACAAAAGGACATCAAAAAACAAATAAAAAAGTCGCCCATCTCTTTGTAAACAAGTTTCTAAAGTTACAGAGTAATTGAATTCGGATCCTTATATGTAACAACAGAAGTTTTCAGAGATTAGCGTATATTACAACTTACGTTTATGAACATACTAGCCTCTGCCGGCGACTTCGTCCGTGTGGAATAGTTACTTTCGTGTAATACTAACACCCAGCGGAAGTTCTCAAGAGGAAAAACCCCCGATTTTGAAACATTTTTCATTGGTGCTCCGCTCCTCCTCGTCGTCCTCCGTCCTCGCTCTTAGCGTGATGATATATAATAGCCCTTCCACATAAATGAGCTATGTAACACTTAAAGACTTTTTCAAATAGGACCAGTAATTCCTGAGATTACCCCCTACAACCTCACAAACACACAAATTAACCTCTTTATAATAATATTAGTATAGGCTAGTTTTTGTATTATACATTATGTGTATTAATATTTTTTCTAAATTAGAAAAATTTGGATAAGTTATTTTTCCAAAAAAGTATTATTTAAAAACAAATCAGTAAAGTAATTTAAAGAGTTATCGTTTCTTTGTTCGTGGGAAGTAATCTACGGAACTAATGATCTGATTGTAAATTTATTTCAATAGAGAATACAATATCTTTTTTAGTGCAATTTATGCTAATTAAATAATACTTCTACCAGCGGAGGAGCTGCCTTCCTATAATACTTATTATTATATTCTTTGGAGCTACTATTGACCTACGTCCGTGCTATTGACTATATTTGGGGAATTACTAATTTTCATTATTTTTTATTCTTAACGCTTCATTTTATTATGATTAATTTACATGATGTAATTAACGTGGACGGTTGTTAGTATAGTAATAAGCTATTCAGTAGGCGGTTTTGAACAAATTTACCTGAATTTAATTAGTTACTCCTTCAATGAAGATATCTTTTTGTGGTACATGGAAAGTCGATTTACCTACATTAATCATGTTTACAGCCTTCGAAGACTGCGCACGGGACTACAATTGTTCCATACGGATCATTGAAAATTACATGGCTCTTTTTGGAAAGGTAAGACGTCCTTACTTAACGTTTTCGTCAAAGAAATCCACTCAGAACTCTTCATTTATCTATTACTTCTATTCTAATATTATAAAGCTGAAGAGTTTGTTTGCTTGAACGCGCTAATCTCAGGAACTACAGGTCCGATTTGAATTCTTTCAGTGTTAGATAACTCATTTATCGAGGAAGACTATATTTCGTCACGCTAAAACCAATAGGAGCGGAGCACCAATGAAGAATGTTTCAAAATCGTTTTTTTTTTCCTTTTGAGAGCTTCCGCTGCGTGTTAGTGTTAGCTCTAAATAACTATGCCACGCGGACGAAGTCGCGGGCAGAAGCTAGCCTGTCATATATAATAGTGATCACAATTATCTCAAATGCGACTGCAGTACTATATTATTTGCATTATTGGTCACTACGTCATGTAATTAGTTGATATACCTCATGTGCTAGTTCGTGCTGTGACTAAGTGCTGTGCACGGCAAGGTCACGATACTGTACCTGATGGTAAATATTATACAATCCAAGAACGGTGACCAGCAAACGATTACCTATCCGTCGTTGTCTTTCAAGCCATTTGCAATCGCATCCACTCTAGCTAATATCTGAACACGTCAAAGTAAAGAAGAGTAATTCTGACGAGTTAAACATGACGTGCGTTATGGTCGCAATTCAGTCGGATACAGACCTCAAACACCATATATAACGGTTGGTAAACGAACGCAAGTATATACTTGTATATGCAAGTATGGCATGTGCAACGCCTGATGTGTGGTAATTTTCCTAGAGCGTTTTAGATTTTACATACGGTGATACTGATGCATTAACGTATGAAGATTAAAGTCTCTTTTTCAAATGAATTGAAAAAGTTTTGATCATAAATATTTTAAATGATTTCAGGATTGTAACGGTGACGGAGTGACAGACTGTTTTGACTTTATGATGATAAACTATCATGGCGGTCGGGCTTGCTCGGAACCTCTGTTTCTCACGGCACTCGGCAGACGGCGCTTGGGACTCTACCAGCAATGTCGATTTTGAAATTAATATCACTATAGTATCGATAGTATATGTGAATGGATATTAAAACAACAGAACTAGTAAAATTCTAATAACTTATAAAATTAGACCATCGTCATACAAATGTGTTTGAAAATTATTTTACTCGAGGATATTAATTTAAATTATTGTCTAATAAATAAAGCTATCTATTAACGAAAAAAAATGTTTCTTAATTAACCGACGCCTGTGATTTTATTTACATAGAGTCAAATACTTTCTTGATTTTTTTTTATATCATAGGAGGCAAACGGACAAGTGGGTGATCTGATATTAAATGATCACCACCGTCCACAGACACAAGCAACACCAGGGGAGTTCACAAGTGCGTTGCCAACCCTGAACTCTGACACTCTAACTCTAACTATTACATTAAAAAATTTACACTAGCTTAACACACACAACATAGATCAGCCTCACATACGTACACACACACACTTGCCAGTGTGTTACACACATTGGAAGAACAACGTCATTATCTGTTTGTAAAAATATGTATCATAAAAAGATAAACCAGATCGAGCTTCTTGTCGGTTCTTCTCGATGGATGGGTTGTTTTACCGAACCGGAGGTAGCTTTGACGTTCTTTAGAGCCTTCTTAAGGCCTAAATTTAATAAATTATTTTTGATTTTGAGAAGTTTGTTTTTTTTTTGTACTTAGTTTAGACTAGCCGGCACGGGCGGACGTTGTCCCGCACTGATAATAAACAAAACCCCTTGAAGTTAGACCTATGCTGTCGCTGACTTTTTTATAGGCATTATCAAGCTCTACAACTTTTCTCTAGAACCCAATCATATATCTCTCATTGTTAAGGCAGCGTTCGTAAGAAACCTTTTCGTTCAACCGTTTATTCTCCGACTTTGCAAATACGACTTCTACAAAAAAGTCTTTCCATTTTTCGAGTAAATATAGATCACAGATAACATGGCTTTCTATTGGTAAAAGAATTTTCAAAATCGGTTTAGTAGATCCAGAGATTACCCCCTACAACGTCACAAACTCACAAACTTTACTTCTGTATAATATTAGTCTAATATTAGTATAGACTGAAGATAATAATATAAAGAATCTATATTAGCCGAGTTGACAGACACAAAATAAATGTTTGAGTTCGTAAGGCACACATGTTGGTACACGTTTGTGCCTCACTAATTCTTATATGAACGATTAATTTAACTAGTTCAGCTTAATGAGATTCATGTTGTTGCATTGAAGCCGAGATTTCGCCGATCTGGCACCCTTCAGATTGTTGGCAAGTGGCCTGGCGCCATAAATGCTAGCCCCATAAGTGCAGGGAAGCTGTGAAGGCCCATCAGACACACAGAAAAGGTGACTTTAATTATCATGAGTGAAAGCTTATGAATAATTAATGAACTTCGTTATCTCATCAGAATAATTGATCTGCCACTTGAAGAAGTCCTATGTTAACACTAAACCTACCGACCGTTCTTGCATACCCATTCCTACCGATTTTTTTTCGAACTGACTATGCTATTGATCTAGCAAGGTCTTAACAGCTTCACCGGACTACTAAGGCGAGCGCTTAAGGTACTCAGGCTATTTTATTTTGACAACTAGGTCAAGGGTGCGCGGCACACCTCGGCTTGAGCTGTTGCCTGATACATGCAATTCGCGACCTATCTGAGCTAACTATTCATACATATATGAGTTGTTGAAACATATATGTGTACCAAGTATACATACTTTAACAACTCTTATATATATTTCGTATCGGATAATTTTCTAAACTATTTCAGTTTTATAAGGGAAAAATATAAGACCCTTCCACTTGCATGTGTAAGCTTGTATGCGTGCACGTGTGTGGAGGTGATATGTGTAATATTGTCGCAGTGATGTAAGATTTTGTGTCACTGTATCGCGCGAGCGACGTACTCAAGGGCTCCACGCCGAGGGAACAGACCTAGGTTTGAGCCGCTGCCGAGGGCGGCCTAATCTGGTTTCGGTGTTATAACAAAAAAGTTAAATACTTGGCTTAAAAAGGTTTCAAATTAAATGCACCGCGCTCGCCCGAGGCAAGTTCGCGTTATCCTTTTTCGCAAGTCTAACCTAACGTAGCCAAAGCAAGACAAAAGAGCAAGATGGCAAACATTCAGCGACCGCGGTGCATTTAGTTCGAAACCTCTTTAAAGCTCTTATTCAATACTTATTTAACTTTTTTGTAATAACTTAAGCCACTGACGAAGGGGGCCTAGTCTGGTGCCTATTCCGACCGCAACCAGTCAAACTGACCGATAATTAAAAAATTATCGATTTTATTATTCAATGCTAATAATGATTGATTTGTTGCTAAAGGTAATGTAAATGAACAATTTTCATGAAATATCGTCTTAATTTATTTTTATTTAAAACGAAAATTGTTAACGCCTCAACTGAATATTCAACTGACTTGACTTTATAAATGCGGCAAGTCAAGAAAATATTAATAGGTTCTTTGGTTTAAGTCTGAAAATTATAATTAATACATATTGTTAGAACCTCTTATTAAATTGACTCTGTATATTGTTTTTATTTAAAACCCTAGAACGCATCTCTTACATTCCCAAAAAAATTACTTTGGTTTAAGTCTGAAAATTATAATTAATACATATTGTTAGAACCTCTTATTAAATTGACTCTGTATATTGTTTTTATTTAAAACGCTAGAACGCATCTCTTACATTCCCAAAAAATTTACCATCACATATTCTGTTTTCTGGTTACTGTATACCAGCATATTTACAATTACAAAACATTTCCCCATATCTAATATTTTATTGTAAGTGTAATAAAATGTTATTGATATGATTAAAAAATGATTTAAACAAGCAACTTTATTCATTCCGTAACATCAGTCAAATAACATTGTAAATTACACTAATTTCTTTATATAACAAACTATAACCTACAAAATATGTATTATTGAATCGAATTTAATTCACAATTATGTCTAAATTTCTATGTTAACCTTAAAATAACATACATTAAATATAACATTTTTTTATCTTATTAAGTAAATAGTGAAAATGTAATACGTTTTTTTAAGTTAAGTGATTTTTTCTGAGCTTAATAAAATGATCGCGCTAAGTCAGCTAATTTTTTAAAGACCCCAAAAAGGCGGATTGTATTTCTAAATATCTAACTAATTTTAATTAAAATTTTACATTACATAGCTTGCCTTTTTGTAAAATTTTAAAATTTTGTTATAAATACGGTTTTTTTTTTAAGTTATGCTTTCAACAGTCTGTTGACCAGTGCACCATAAGATCTATATTCATTTGTATGTAACTTAACCTCTTGTGGTTTTTGACAGTCCAGGAGTTTAAAATAGCGATCTCTATAAACCACAACTCATTTTCCACTGAAAATAGCTTAAGATTTGGCATCCGAATCTATAATCCACAATTCATTTTCCGCCTAAAATAGCTTAAGACTTGGCATCCGAATAATTATGAAATGTACTAGTCATACATTTTTATATTGTGTTAAAAATATCAATTATACATTTTTTATTTGCTCATGTTTCACTTCACAAGCAACGCATTGATTACAATCAATTGACCGTATACAATTATATAACAAAAAAGCTGTTGATACGTCATAAGAGCTTCGACAGCGCCTTGTTAAAACTTGGCTAGCTGGCCTATTTTTGCACATATCTAAGCAACATATAACTATTTATTTTTCACCACCGATATTACGAATATGCCATCTTACTTCCACATTTTATCTAAGACAGCGTGGCGTTACAATACTACTTTACGTATGTGTGCGTTATCGTGCCTATTGTTTTGTCAAAATATCATGTAGGTAACGTATCCACAGCTTTTTAATCATAATATCATTGGCTGTATATCTCGACAAATATTATTAGTACACAAAGTATGTCATCTAAATTAATTTACATTATATTTTTAAATTATGAGCATATATAGTATAAGATTCGAGTCAGGCGAAAGTGACCAGCGGGGCGGGTGACTGCCAGTCCTCACTATCTGTTTCTTCATCAGACTCTTCGTGAAATCGAACCTGTGATAATAACAAAATAATGTTTAATATTTTAAAATATTTGCCATTTCACTGTGTAGGGTTTAAATACAGGATGGATGAAATGGCGAAATGTGTCTGGAGTAGCTTGTGACCCACGAATACCTTTGAAACTCAAGAGGAAGGTTTATGAAACTATGATAAGACCAGTCACGCTGTATGGATCTGAGTGCTGGGCTACGAAAGAGATGGATGAGAGAAAATTACATGTGGCAGAGATGCGAATGTTAAGGTGTGTGGTGTGACTAGAAGATTAAGAATGAGTATATCAGAGGAAGTTTGAAAATTGCACCAATGACAGAGAAGTTGAGGAGTAATACGTTAGCATGGTATGGGCATGTCATGAGGAGAGATGAAAACCATGTAACTAGAAAAGTGTAAAAGCCGGTACTGCAACATATAACACCAAGAGGAAACTTGTATAAAACCTCGGAATTACAATTATTCGAACTGAGTAAACATGATATTTGCGTATATGGTATTTTCGCATTTCAGATTTCTAGATGCGACGATAACTCACGCATAGCACAGATAGCACGTTATAAAATAAAATAAACTTGGGTATGATTGTGGGCGGATGTACGAGTAGAGGAAGACCAAAAAAAGTATGTGCGTGAAAGGTGTGAATACTGAGGTGACATTTGACAGAAGAGAGTGGAAAAAGAAAACATGTTGTGCCGACCCTACTTAGTTGGGATAAGGATAATGACGATGATGATGACGACTGA
Organism: Antheraea pernyi; assembly: GCA_015888305.1. NCBI lineage: Eukaryota > Metazoa > Arthropoda > Insecta > Lepidoptera > Saturniidae > Antheraea > Antheraea pernyi. The sequence continues at coordinate 42,795 of MU160957.1, forward strand.
TTAATTAAGGATTAATTAATTAATTAATGAATAAGGGTTTAAATTCCACGAGCGCATTTCTTTAAAATAGAATTATAACCCTATATACCATATATATAATAGTAAAAACAGATATTGCCGTACATAAACGTTAATCATTTAGATAATTTTTATTCGTAATTTTACTACTGGCCACTAGATAGCGCTGTAATCTATTTTTAACATCATCCGATTCATAGGAAAATTAGTACGCATAGAGACATTTGTAAACACAGATAGTATATTCAAGATAACCCTCTCGCCATTAGAAGGCGTTACAGCCTATTAATAATAATTAACTTCTATACGTTCACTCGTACAACGTTTCTCAGGTTCAGAATTCCTCACGATATTTTCCTTCACCGACAGTCGACAGTGGCATCAATTTAAATCACTAAACAAAAAAATCCTTGGTACATGCCGGGGTTGGGAACCTGCAGTTGATATTCCATCGGTTAAACCGCTCACCCACAATGGCTTTATTTTAATATTACTCTTTAATACATACCCAAGGCGCTGTCCGTTTTGCATTCGTTTGTTGAAATGAGCTGGCTTGATTCGCTTGCCACGCCTAAAAAAATAATTATTTTAAGTTTCGAATGATTTTAAAATTAGAATGGACATTCCTTAATCATAATCTATGATGAACTATTTATTCCACGGTATTTTTCAGTACAAAACGACCAATATAACTTCCATTATATAGTTTTAATTTAAAAAAAAAACAAATATAGTTAATCTGAGTATCTTCATCTTCGTAAATAGGGCGAGACAAAACAGTTACGTACATTTTCCTCCTCTTTTTCTCAGCTAATTTTGTTATTATGTTTATTTAGTCTGATATTAATGAACTTAAGTGCTATCAAGGAAAAAAGAATGAATTAGTTCAGTTTTCTTTTTGCTTAATATTGAAACTTGAATTTTTTTTCTTTTTTTTTCGAACTGACTACGCTATTGACCTAGCAAGGTCTTTATTCCGGTTATTTCCGACTCGCACGGACTAACACCCAGAGTGGAACGCCCTGTCCGGAAGCCAAACTGCGCGTCCGCCAGATTCGGTCCCACTTCCTCTAGGTGCTGGACGACCCGGGAAGAGATAACCCTCTCCAACGCCTTCGCAGCGTCGTCCAGTAGGACGAGGGGCCGATACGCCGACGCGAAGTCCGGAGGGCGGCCCTCCTTCGCCAACAGGCAGAGCCGCCCGAGCTTCCAGGGCTTCGGGAACCGTTCGACCGCAAGACACCGGTCAAACAGCTTCCGAAGCCACCCCCTAGGTGGCCCAGAGCGAGGTCGACCACCCGACCCGGGACCCCATCAGGGCCGGGCGCTCTTCTCCGAATGAGGAGGCGTTCAACAGCCCTCCCCATCTTCTCCTCCTTAATTGGGGGAGGACCGCCGGACATCTCCTCGGCCTCCGCCCGAGGCGGAGACATGGGAGGAGCTCGTAGCAGCGGAGGGTCGGGGAATAATTCCCCCATGACCGTCTGAGGCTCTCCGTCACCGGGGGCGTCCAGGACCGTAACTTCTTCCGTACGATCCGGTACGGGTGCCCCCAAGGATCCCCTTCCACTGGACGCATAGTGCGTCTCAGCTGTTTATCGTATAAACATATATCTCACAAACTTCATATTTGAAACTATTATTTATCTCACCTGATATGCGTCATTGAAAGCATGTGCGAGTGAGAGGGCAAGCGAGCGCGCGTGCTTTCTCCGAGCGCAAATGAAAACGTGCACGACGTGCGACTCGCTGGATCCGTAGCCGCTTTTGCCTTCGACCACTGCAAAAACACGTGCGTTTGCCGCGTCCGCTGAGCAGTATGATATTCTATACACAAAACAAACAGTGCCGTCAAACTTTTTTTGAAGAGAAAACTTATTTAGGCGCGTGGAGCGGTATTTTTCGCAGAGGATAAATTAATAATTTCGCGGCATAACATGTTATGTAGGCATGACTGGCCGTATTGTGTTTGCGCGACTTGCATCAGATTAGCGGTGCGTAGTATATTTGTCTTTTCATCTATACCTACATATAATAAGAATGTAAATCTAACGGGGCTGTACTTTTTTTTATGTCATAAGTGGCAAACGAATAGGTGGGTCACATGCTGTTAAGTGATCACCGCCTTTCATGGATACTAACAACACCAGAGGAATCGCAAGTGCGTTGCCACCCTTTGGGGGGAAGGGATTAGGGAAGGGAGAAGGAGAGGGAGAGGAGGAGAGGGGAGGGGAAGTGGGCCTCCGGCAATCTCAAACTACTTTTTCGATTTTCGTAAAAAAAAGTTGTTGCAGGTGTCTAGGAAAAAGTAATAGAATATATTTCAAACATTTTCAGAAATGTCTGTCTGTATGAACACGCATCACTGCTAAAGTACTGCGTTCACAATAAAACGTCATATAAGAACATCATAAAGCATATCCTCGGAAGTAACCCTCGGGAGGGGCTTTATTTCATTAAAATCGGTCCACTCTATCAAAAGTTATTGTAATTTTAATGGCGCCGCGACATCTATATTATAATAAAACTGTAGCAGGGTCAAGCTAAATACGTTGAGATGAATTTATTAGTTTTTTTTTTTAAAGGGTTTTCACGTGGACGAAGCCGCGGGCACAGCTAGTCTATACCAATATTATAAAGCTGGAGGTTTTGTTTGTTTGGTTGAAACCCTCTAATCGCAGAAACAAGTGGTCCGATTTGAAGTGTTAGATAGATCATTTACCGAGAAATCATAACGCTAAGACCAATAGAAGCTGAGCGCCAATGTAGAATTTTTCAAAATCGTTTTTTTTTTTCATTTTGTGAATTTCTGCTGTGTGCTAGCGTTAGCCCAAAGTGACTATTTCATACGGATGAAGTCGTGGGCGTATGCTAGTTAAAATATAAACTAGCAATCGCCTGCGACATACTTCGCGCAAACGCAGATACATAGCTGTAGGTACCATAGATTTATTACCTTCCAAAAACTGATGAGTTTAACTCCTTATAATAATTATGATAATAATAAATAATAATAATTATATTCAGTGACCTTAACGACAAACAAATTGTATGTTTTATGATTATTGTAGAATATATATAATTTCATTACTAGGTTCTGTTTTTCGTATTGCCAAACCGATTTTTTGTCGGCATTTGATGTAGGCACCAGTAATAATACTATAATATAATTAACTACAGCCATTATTCATAATATAACATTGATATATTTTAAATAAATATAATTAATTCAAAAAAATGGAATAGGTAAGTACAATAGCTCTATAGTAATTATTTACATTGTAAATGAAACATTTCAGTTAACAAGATGGCAACAGTGTATTCACATTATAGCACACGATAAAAGTAATTACATGTCATAATAAATATAAATAACAGATTATCGACGCTTCTATGAATCATTAACCTTATAGAGCTTTTTTATATACAAATGGTTGAAGAATATTCAGTGAACTATAGATAATATAAAATATAATACAACACACATTGTTCCACCAAACTTATATTAGGTATAGTCTTCGTCAATCTTTTTGACCGCTCTGAATATAGCCAGAAGTTCGGGCTTTCACTTAATACCGCCAAAGTTTTAATACAAAACAAAGATAGAATTATATAAAATGGAATTATATAAAATCTATCCCTAAGTTGTTTACATATAAATATGAACGTATCTATATCTAAATTTGTATTTGGCACAGCTATATCGAGGGCGATCAAAAAGTTTGGCGAGGACTAAATCTTATCTTTTCATAAACTTTTATTTAGCTTGTAATGTATGTTTAGATGAAATGTTACAAGGTGAATAGATCTTGATCCTTTTAGACCTACGGCTTTACAATTTATTTTGCATGCTGTGTAGCCCTGATGACAATATACGAAAACGCAATATAAACAAAATGGTGAATTTCAAAATGGCCGCCATACACGTTGAAAAAAATTTGGACATTCGTATTAAAAGCTTGTTTTAAAAAATATATGTTTTTTATGATATTGTATTTGATAGTAACGATAAATATTAAAATAATTGGTACGATAAATTAATGAAGGATTTTGAACTAAATCAATACTTACTTGTAAATAGACACGCTTAAAACATTTTCTTGGGATTCTGCGTCTGTGACTATAATTCCCTTCGGACTGATGTCCAAATTAACCCGTTGCAACTTTTTGTTAAGTGCTGTAAAATTAAAATTGCGAAATTCGTTAAAAATCCTATCTAATATTATGAATGAGAATGTGAGTTTGTCTGTTTCTTTCTTAGGGGTTATTCAAGTATTACGTAAGCATTGATGAAGGGAAGTGGTTCTTGATTTCCTTAGTTTTGATGGCATAGTGGTTGGGGGTCTGGATGGTGATTACTTCTGCAATATTTATTTACTGAATTAGAACAGATTTGAATATCATTACATAGTATAAAACAAAGTCCCCTACCGCGTCTGTCTGTCTGTCTGTTCGCGATAAACTTGAAAACTACTAAACGGATTTTCTTGTGGTTTTCACCAGTAGATAAAGTGATTAATGGGGAAGGTTTAGGTATATAATTTGTCAAGGATTTTTTTATAATCAGAGCGGGACAAAGTCCGACGTGCCCGCTAGTACTTGTTTATGTAATTATGGGGGGAGGGTTAAGAACATTGCTTAATTTTGCTGACCAGGGGGAGGGAGACGACAGAAATTACAAAAATTCTGCTTACGTAATACTTAAATGGCCTCTCACGATTTCACGCTGTAGGTGGTAGAGCCACGCTGAAATTATTATTTGTTTCAGCATGAATGGGTCGGCTCGCCCGGGGTAGTACCACCCTCTCATAGAAAACCGACGTGAAGTATCAGTGACAGC
>MU160958.1:0-15000 GCA_015888305.1 Antheraea pernyi
ATTTATACACTTAATTTAGAATAATATTAAACAGTACTAATTAATATATTTTTAAATAAGCCATTTTAGCGGAACGCTGACACAGGATTAAGAGTTCAGTCTGAAACAAGGATTATCAGTTAATATATTTTAATTGCACTGTTAAAAGATACTTATTTTTAATTTTAGACACTTGCTCCTTGAAGCATTATCACGATCCGTGTTATTACAAAAAAAGTTAAATACTTGGTTTAAAAAGGTTTCGAATTAAATGCACCGCGCTCGCCCGAGGCAAGTTCGCGTTATCCTTTTTCGCAAGTCTAACCTGAAAATAAAATTATAAAGTCACCACACATTTAATACATTTATACACTTAATTTAGAATAATATTATATGTTAAACAGAACTAATTAATATATTTTTAAATAAGCCATTTTAGCGGAACGCTGACACAGGACTAAGAGTTCAGTCTGAAACAAGGATTATCAGTTAATATATTTTAATTACACTGTTAAAAGATATTTATTTTTAGTTTTAGACACTTGCTCCTTGAAGCATTATCACGATCCGTGTTATTACAAAAAAAGTTAAATACTTGGTTTAAAAAGGTTTCGAATTAAATGCGACGCGCTCGCCCGAGGCAAATTCGCGTTATCATTTTTCGCAAGTCTAACCTAACGTAACCAAAGCAAGACAAAAGAGGAAGATGGCGAACAATCAGCGACAACGGTGCATTTAATTCGAAACATTTTTAAAGCCAGGATTCAATATGTATTTAAATTTTAACAACACCGTATGTGTTTATTTAATACTAGCGGGCCCGGTAGACGTTGTCCCGCCCTGATAAAAAATAAATCCTTGACAAATTGTATACCATAAACGTTCCTCATGAATCACTTTATCCACTGGTGAAAACAGCATGAAAATCCGTTCAGTAGTTTTTGAGTTTATCGCGAACAGACAGACAGACAGACAGACGCGGTAGGGGATTTTATTTTATACTAGATATGTAATGACAAAGTTCATATTCAATATCACTAATTCTCCAATCGCACTTCAGTCTAAAAAAGGCACAGTTCAGGCTTACTAAGACCAGTAACAGTTTTTTAGGTAATAGTGTTCAGATTTTATAACAAAGTCCTAAAACACATTACCGATTTGCAAGATAGTAAGTTCAAGTGTCATATCAAACGGGTTTTATTACATAAAGACTATTTTACAGGGTGAATCAATTTGTGAACGATAGCGACGTCTGGAAGTGACGCCTCTCTCTGTGCATCCACCAAAAATGTAACGTTATGTTGTAAATAAATAAAATAAAAAATGTTATGTATTACAAAAAGATAAACAAGTTTCTTGTCGGTTCTTCTCGATGACTGGGTTGTTTTGAACCATAAGTGCCTACTCATATCCTAAATTGAATGTAGAGTATTTTGATTTTCAGTTAAGAAGACGTAAGAATTAGGATTATTTTAACTTTCAAAATTTCCACGACTCCTCACCTTTATTATCACTGGGGAAAAAATAACTTTTCTTCTTTTTCACGAATGTTGCGTCATGGCGATCTCTGTAATAAAAAAAAATTACAACATATAACATTTATTAGATAATACATATTCCCGGGGCTTTTTTTCTGAGGCACTCGGGGGCACGAAGTGAAAGTAGAGGGTAATTCGATTTTTTTTAAAATATTATTGGAGGAGCAACACCAGGGGCGTCGCAAGTGCGTTGCCAGTTTGTGCTTGGGGGGGTGCTAGATGGGAGGTGGGTATCCGGCGCTCTCACTGACCGAACGAAACGCAACAATGCAAGCACTGTTACTTCACGTCACTTTTCTATGAGAGGATGGTACTACTACCCCGGATTTGCCGACCCATTCTCACGCTGAAACCAGTAATAGTTTCAGCGTGGCTCTACCACCAACAAAAATACCGAAAAACAGCCATAAGTTGGTTTTCGTTCTGCAAATTTAAGAACAGCATCTTACAATTATACGCCCCAACTACTCAAAACAACAACGTGCACATTTTTGCACTTTTTGAGATATAAAAAGTTATTAACAACATCTTTCTCGAAAATTAGCATGCCCCAAAAAAGGAAGTGACGAAAATAGGCCTGCATAGACCCTTCTACATTGAACTACATTATTTACTGTGATATATTAATTAACAAAGCAACCTGCAATTAAAATCATCACTAAAGCCATAGTTCTGCAGAACATGAAATTCTGGATACATTATCAACTTGAATCATGGAGTATCTACATATATCTAACCATTAAAAATACATACTATTTATTATAAATCTGTTCTTTAAACTACACCAAGATATTTTTCTGGATCCATTATAAAACTAGAATCATGGAGTATCTACATATATCTAACCATTAAAATACTATTATAAATTATTAATCTATGCTTTAAACTACACCAAGATATTCAAATAAATATTAATTCATTACAGGTACCTATTTACTTCTAAATAAAAGTGTCACAAAAGAATCTATTGGCACTATTGAAAAATGCTTTGCAGAACTATGCACTTACGGATTTATTTATTTTTTGCTCATTTATCTGTTTACAACGAATCTCTTCTCTTAAATATATGCCAAATTCCGGATAAGTTTTTATAGAAGGAGTACTTCTGAAAGTGCCTTTGGAATAAGAAAATAGACGGTTAGGTTAATTAAAATTATTAAAAAAAATATATACATTTTAATTAATACGGTGCTAAATAATTTAGCTTCTTCTTAACAATATAGTCATTATGTAAACTATTTATTGAGTGACTTATTAAGAAGTAGTGTCTTTTTTCAATCAGTAAGGACATAGATCTGCAACTCTAGAGAGAACGTTCATAGTTAGTATAACCTGTCGCATAAGATATTTCATAACATTCGATACAATGTTATATTTAGCGACGTCGATCCCGTATTGGAGTATATTGTCGGCGCAGTAATTCGACATCGGAGCGACACACGCGTGATACAACAGTAAACCGAGCATCCATTTCTGCGCGGTACCGTTCGCTTGCAATCCCTTCTGACTCGCGGCACGCAATGGACGCGTCCTCGGACATAAACGTCGCGGTGATTTATCAACACATTCGCTGTTTTTTATTCCCATCAATTCTTCCGATGTCTCGTATCTATCGATGAATTTCTATACTAATATTGTAAAGCCGGAGGGTTTTATTGTTTGTTTGTTTGATTGATTCAACGCACTAATCTCTGGTCCGATGTGAAAAATTATTTCAGTGTTAGATAGTTCATTTATCGAGGAAGGCTATATATTATCACGCTATTAGACCAATAGGAGCGGAGCATCAATGAAGAATGTTTCAAAATCGGGTTTCTTTTCTCCTTTGGAGAGCTTCCGCTGCGTGGTAGTTAGCCCAAAGTAGTTATTTAACGCGGGCGAAGTCGCTAACAGAAAGTAGTTAAAAATAAAAGGCTGTATATACGTTATAGGCGCTTCGACAGCGCCTTGTTAAAACTTGACTAGCTTAAAAGTTAAGTTAGCTTATCCGCCCGTAACTAAGCAACATATAACTATTTTTCACCACCGATATCGAGAATATGCCAGCTTACTTCCACATTTTATCTAAGACAGTGTGGCGTTACAATATTTCTCTACGTATGTGTGTGTATTCGTGCCATTTCTTTAGTCAAAATATCATATAGATAACGTATCAACAGCTTTTTAGTTATAATATCATTGGTATCTATACTAATGTTATAAAGCTGAAGAGTTTGTTTGCTTTAAACGCGTTAATCACAGGAATTACTGGTCCGATTCTTCTTTCAGTCTTAGATAGCTCATTCATCGCGGAAGGCTAGGAGCGGAGCACCAATGAAGAATCTTTCAAAATTAGGATTAACGTACGTATTATTTAAAAATATTTTTACCTTCTACGTAAACGTAGTCGCGAGTTAAAGTAGTTAGTCCAAAGTAACTATTCCACGCGAACGAGTCGCGGGCAGAAGCTACTGTCCTATATAAAATACCGTTAGTAACCACGGTGTCCCTATTCAAGATATAATTCATTAAGGAACCTATACTCCACGAATAAGTAGAATTTAGTGTATAGGAAAAAGACTGTTTTTTTTTTACTGTCTTCGCTATTATTGGCCTAATAATTGGGGTGTAAGGGGTGTCGAATAACATCATAATACATGAGACACCCAAGCCAACCTCACCTGCACGTGGTGCACCCTGCTGAATAACGAACGAGGCAATGGCGAAAGCGGGGTAGTAGGGTTTTACAGCCCGACTGGGTCGCAACCACCATGTATATGGCGAAAAAGCCCGTCATAGTGATTCGCTTGTGCGGGTCGCGTTTCGGGACCAGCCTGTACATATCTAGCTTTTCGCAGGCCGGCATGACAGCGGCGACCGTCGATGAATAGTGTGTCACTCGGTGGTCGCCATTGTTTTTGGATTGTACTGTGCTTACCATCAGGCACAGGGTAGTCATTTTGCCGAGCAAAAAAAGTATGGGCCTTTCATTTTAGCCAATTTTTGTTTTATTTTTTAATTTCATAACTTCACCGGACTAAGTGCCTTAAGCACTTGCCAACTCAGCAACAAACTCAAGGGTGCCAGTGTGGCCAATCCTCGGCTTGGGATGTTGCCTTCGCCTGCAACTACGCAATCAGAAAAAAAAACCTGGTTCAATTACATATCGCATGGGATGCAATAAAATAGTGAACTGTAAACTTACCGCTTGTCAAAATAGGACGGTTGTGTGTTTTCGAGGGTTATTTCAGTGCTCGTGGGCTGGAATATAAATAACCAATTAATTTGTTGTTTACATATCTATATATATAATAAGAATGTAAGTCTAACGTCTGTACTTCTTAGATTATTGTGAAAAAAAAATTGTCTGCGGGAGTCTAGGAATAGGTAATAAAATACATTTCAATTATTTTATAGAAATGTCTATCTGTCTGTTTATATGAACACGCATTACCGCTAAAGTACTGCGTTCACGATAAAACATTATCGAGACAATCATAAAGCATATCTTCGTGTAACAATTTAATTTAGATCTTTTTAATACTCCAATTAATGCAGCAAAACAGGCGGTCATCAAAACATTCTTTGATCAGGTTGCGTAATATGTCCACTGTTCTTTATTTGTAATCAGCACTTTAACATCTTTTTTTTTGTAATCATATCATTTATCTATTAGTGAATATCTTTAATTAGCTTTAAGTTGACTATTGTATTTTGAATTATGTATGAAAAGCTGTTGATATTCCTTGGAATAAATAAAGAAAAAAAAAAACATTTAGTTATTGCACTTGTAAGGGCCCGCCTCCCCTCCCCACTCCTCCATCCCTCGTCTCACTTCCCCTCACGCAACACAGGCTGGCGACGCACTTGCGACTCCCCGGTGTTGCTAGTGTCTATGGACAGCGGTGATCATTTAACATCAGGTGACGTGCATGTTCGTTTGCCCAAACATATAAAAAAAAATGGCGACGCGACTTAAGTACGAGAGAAAAGTAGACAGTAATTAGACTCAATACACTCAGATGACTTACTTTATTCGTCATTGTTTTGTATATCGGTTTCCACGCGCACGAAGTCGCGGGCACACCAAGTCTTTTATATATCAACATTACACAGTATAAAACAAAGTCCCCTACCGTGTCTGTCTGTCTGTCTGTCTGTTCGCGATAAACTCAAAAACTACCGAACGGATTTACATGCGGCTTTCAACAGTGTATAGGGTGATTCATGAGGAACGCTTTAGTATATAATTTGTCAAAGATTTTACATGATCAGGGCGAGACAACGACTGGCGGGCCCGCTAGTATATTTATAAATAGAAAGACAAAGGTCTGCGGTTGTGTGCGCGTCAGACATAATGTACTGGCCAGATTTCGATCTTTTCTTTTAGATGTACTTCTTAGAATCTTCATTTAATATAGAGTCGTTACAGTTTTAAGAAACCACAATTTTTATAAGCAGAAACTGTGAAGTCCCGCGAATCTATATAGAGTTCGAAAGAGAAAAACCCTAAATAGACATGATAGCAATATCCAGACACACCAACACCTGTGTTTATTATGTCGACGTGACTGACTACGCAATTTGTAGGTTCATCCATCGGACTGTGGACGCTCCGGCGCGGGATATTATAGATTACAATTTAAAAATGGCAATAAAATATAAGAATGCAGCCGTCATAAAGGAAATAAACACAATGAGAAATATATAATTAATGTAAAGTAACGTAACGTAGCAAACGTATAATATTTAATAATTATCATAGGAGGCAAACGAACAGGCGGGTCACCTGATTTTAAGTGATCACCGCCTTCCATAGACACTAGCAGCACCAGGGAAGTCGCAAGTGCGTTGCCAGCCTGAGTTTGGGAGGAAGAGGGGAAGGGGTAGGGGGAGCGGGGAGGGGAGAAGACAGGGAAGGGGAGGTGGGCCTCCGGCGCTCTCACTGACCGAACGAAACGCAACAATGCAAGCACTGCTACTTCACGTCGGTTTTCTATGAGAGGGTGGTACTACCCCGGACGAGCCGACCCATTCATGCTGAAACAAGTAATAGCTTCAGCGTGGCTCTACCACCTTACCACCTTTGAAATAATAACAATAGTTTGCTCAGATTTTAAACGATTTTTAACAAAACCTAAATTATGTCGACGACGTTGTGCTGTTGACACCTCGATTGGTGGTCTCAGCAAATTATTACGAGCGTGTGAAACTTATGTTAATTTATATGGTCTTAAATACAATTGTAATAAAACCCATTATGTGCTATTTAATCCGTGTGATATTACTTGCAATCTACCTTTGAGTCTTAGTAACAATGCTTTAGAAAGGGTTTCACGAGTTAAATATCTCGGACACGACATCAAGGAAGAATGACAAAGATATAGAAAGAGAGCGCAGGGCATTGTCGGTGGGAGGAAATATGCTGGTCCGGAGGTTTACTCGTTGCACGCCAAGTCTAAAAATAACATTATTTAAAGCCTACCTCTACACCAGTCAATCTCTGGACCTCATATACTCTGCTTGCGTACAATGCATTGCGTATACAGTACAACAATGTCTTCAGGGCATTGATGTGGCTGCCTCGATATTGTAGTGAATCGGGCATGTTTGCTGTAGCTTGTGTGGATGATTTTTACGCAATCATTCGAAAACAAAAGCAAACTCCCTGATTCATAGTAGTCACAAACGGACAAACTTGTTTAAGTGTGTGCACCTATACAAGTTAATAACTTTTGTTTGTGTGGGCGAAGAACATAATTTGTAAATAGTATTAAAACATACTGTATGTATCCTTTAAATTTTACTAACAAAAACAAATTGATGTAACAAATGAATTTAATAAATTATTATTACTGTTATAAAATTAACAACAGACAAAAGATTTTTTTTATGTCATAGGTGGCAAACGAACAGTTGGGTCACCCGATGTTAAGTGATCATCACTGTCCATGGACACTAACAACACCTGAAGAGTCGTAAGTGCGTTGCGACCCTTTGGGCGGGAGGTTTAGGGGAGGGAGAGGAACGAACGAAACGCAACAATGCAAGCACTGTTACTTCACGTCGGTTTTCTATGAGAGGGTGGTACAACTCCGGACGAGCCTACCAACCAATTCATGCTGAAACCAGTAACAGTATCAGCGTGGCTCTACCACCATTAAAAGCAGTCTGCGGGAAAAGAAATAGACATATCATAATAGATGACTGACGTTATACAATAGACATGATATCAGAATATTTGACTGACGGTATTCAATAGACAAGGTGCGGTTCAAGCTGTACTCCTATGGAACGCACTCCCTTGTGATATTAGGCAAGCAAGATCCGAGATGTTATTTAAAAAATATCTCCACCGGCATCACCTCTCGCTGTCGTAATATAACTATTGTATTGCGTTATTTCTTTTTTTTTCTATCTATAGTTTTTGTATTTTTTATATATTGCCACCCGGTAGTTATGAAAATAAAATATCTCCTAAGGTTTGCCTAGAAGAGATCGCTCTAAGCGATAAGGCCGCCTAACTGTACACATATTGTAAACTGATGACTAATTTTGTATATTTTCAACATGTGTGCAATAAAAAGTTTATTATTATTATTATGATATTATTAGAATAGTAGACTCACGGTGTTCTCTTTATCGTCGGAATCGGAGCAGAGCCGCCTGTTCTTGCAGAGTTCCGGCTGACAGCGGCACGCCGACCCGCAGCCCTTGTCCGTCTTCACGCACCCGCACATCTTCGTCGAGCAGCTGCCGCGGCACGTGCACTGAGCCGCGCCGCCGCTCGAGCGCTTCACAGCGCGCCCAGCCGCTTCCGTCGACGACGGCTCGTTGTTCATCGTGAAGTTCATCGTCAGCCGAGACCTCTGAGCCTGTCGAATCAAATCAAAAATACTTTATTCAGTTTAGGCCCTGGTGAGGCAGGCGTGTAAATCCTGCCGGGGAGTAGACGCAATGCCAGTTCGGCAGCTCCTGCTCCTCGGCCTATAGATGAAGTCCGTGCAAGTCGGACATACCCCGCCCTCAGCTGCCCGGCTAGGGTGGGAATCTGGAGGGATTTCCCCATGTTAAAAAATAAAGTAAATTTTCAAAAAAAAGTATAACCGACTTCAATATCAATCAAAAACCCATAAGGCACTAAAAAGCGGAAAATAAATAGTTTATCAAATTAACCAAATGAAATAAAACATGAATATGTGTGCTACCTAGAGATGTACTGGAAGTCGGTACCAACCGTTCGCCTACCTAAGTTGCTGGATGCGGCTGCCTGGTCCTCACACGTCCACGAATCACGAGTATCACAGGGGTGTTGGTGGCCACCAGATCGTTCACACACGTAACACGGCACTTAATATATACTATGCGGTGAAAGAAGCGGAAATAGTTCCTTTAATTACACTTAAGATTAAAGCGAGTTATACACGAAGTATATAATAAAGTATATAATAGCAGTAATTGTGCGTAAGTAATGCGCACGCGATGGTAAGCGGGTCGTGTATTTGCAACAGTGTCGCGAAGAGGAGTGTTGCACTTACGTGAAAGGACAGAGTCGCCCCCGTATCATTATTAAACTAGATGGCGCGACATCCACCTCACCAGGCCCTAATAAGGCACTTATGAACGTCAAAACTACCACCGGTTCGGAAAACCACCCAGTCATCGAGAAGAACCGGCTAGAAACTTGATCGGGTACATCTTTTTAACATGTATATTTCCAATACATCATACAATCGTTTTTAGTGGATGCACAGACGGGAGCCAATTCCAGACATCACCATCGTCTATATATTGATTCACTCTATAATAGCTCTTTGAGACCTCTAAACCCGCTTGAAGTGGTGCTTAAACTTACAGACCGGCAAATCGGTAATATGCTTTTGGGACTTTATTGTAAAACCTAACACTATTACTGGTTTTCTTATGCCTGAAATATGGGGCGACCAGTTTGTTAAAGTTTCTAGTATTTAGATCATACCGGTCTTTTACAAAACGCAGTTTCTCAAACGTTTTCCGGATATACTTTAAATTATCAAGAATGTATTGGGAGGGTAGAGTTAGTATACCGAATTCCTGGAACTTCGTTTTTAATAATTCACGAGGTCCTATATTATATATTGCTCGAACTGCCTGTTTGTGTACTAAGCTTATGGTGTGTACCTCAGCAGCCGTCCCCCACAGCAGAATACCATAATACATTAAGCTATGGAAGTAAGCGGATTAGACTAACCTAGCAGTGGCAATATCTGTAAGCTAGTGAAAAAGAATTGCGAATGCAGCAGAACTTAACCTGTACAACAACACTCAAATTCATAAACGATCAAAATGCAAACGTCATAAAGACAATAAATTAACCTCATTACAAAATCCGTCCTAAAGTAGATAATAGATAAGTAAAATAATAATTTTAAATCTTAGCAGGCTGGGATTGCGAGAGAGACCAACTACAGCAAATAACCAACGTGCTATCCTGCTCGACGACGCTAGAATTGTCCAGCGGTTCCTGTCCATAGCGCACTGAACTCCAACAGCAATTCTCCTGGAGGTACTCCTGCTACTTAACTTAAGTTTTAGAGATGTCCAAATAAGAATAATAATAATTTTAAAAAATCGCAATAGTCACTTACAGATACGATTTTTGACGTATATAAAAAATTTAACGAAAGCAAAAAAAGATTCGGACCAAGAGTCTGCAGAATAATAATTAAAAAAAAAACAGTCTAATTAAATTTTTGGCGGGATGCTTATTTTTTCAATTTTATTTATGGCAACCAATCCTTTAGAATATTAATACCATTGTCGAGTAGATAATAATAGTACAAGTTAGTGTTTTGTGATATTTTCAATGTTCTAACAAGACGGTGGCTCGGTAGTTGTGTAGTAATTAGGTAGTTATTGTACAGAAGTGAAGTGGATGGGAAATAATATCACCGAGCATGGATTCTGACTTGCCACATAAACTCTTCTATAGGACCACCAAGTTCTTAGAACATTGAAATGATCGCAAGAAACTTGTTCATCATTACTGGTACGACAATGACAGTTATAGTTTTTCTGAAACTTCTGTGTTCTACCCTACATTTTTAAACCTTTAGATTTTCTTTCCCAAGAGAAAAAAAAATTAAAAAAAAAAACTTTAGGTAAAATTTGATTTTTTAATTAAAATTTTACGTAAGCTTTTTTTAACTTTGCAAATTCTCTGAAATTTTCAGTGGCAACTTTTACATACTTTAAATTATCAAGAATGTATTGGGAGGGTAAAGTTAGGATACCGAATTCCTGGAACTTCGTTTTTAATCATTCACGAGGTCCCATATTATATATTGCTCGAACTGCCTGTTTTTGTACTAAACTTATGGTGTCTACCTCAGCAGCCGTATAAGTCAAGTAAAATAATAATTATAAATCTTAGGAGGCTGGGATTGCGAATTGCGATTCAGTGACCTACTATAGCAAGTAACCAACGTACTATCCTGTTCGACGACGCTAGAATTGTCCAGCGGTTCCTGTCCATAGCGCACTGAACTCCAACAGACTGGTCACTTCTCCTGGAGGTACTCCTGCTACTTAGGTTAAATGTTGAGTTTCAGAGATGTCCAAATACATCGTAATAATTTAAAAAAATCGCAATAGTCACTCACAGATACGATTTTTGACGTATATAAAAAATTTAACGAAAGCAAAAAAGATTCGGACCAATTCGATTCGGTCTGCACGGGATGCTTATTTTTTCAATTTTATTTATGGCAACCAATCCTTTAGAATATTAATACCATTGTCGAGTTGATAATAATAGTACAAGTTAGTGTTTTGTGATCTTTTCAATGTTCTAACAAGACGGTGGCTCGGTAGTTTTGTGTAGTAATTAGGTAGTTATTGTACAGAAGTGAAGTGGATGGGAAATAATATCACCGAGCATGGATTCTGACTTGCCACAAAAACTCTTCAAGAGGACCACCAAGTTCTTAGAACATTGAAATGATCGCAAGAAACTTGTTCATCATTACTGCTACGACAATGGCAGTTATAGTTTTTCTGAAACTTCTGCGTTCTACCCTACATTTTTAGACATTTAGATTTTCTTTCCCAAGAGAAAAAACAAATTAAAAAGAAAACTTTCGGTAAAATTCTCATATTTGATTTTTTAAATTAAAATTTTACTTAAGCTTTTTTTAACTTTGCAAATTCTCTGAAATATTCAGTTGTAACTTTTTTCTTTTTATATTTTATTTAGTTGAAAAAAAATATACAAAAATTTTCTTTTTACATTAATTGCCTTATAATTTCCAAAAGCTTCTATTCAAAAATTTACCAAACGACATTCTTATAACTGTTCATTTTGCACGTAGTTATCGGAAAGAAATACAAAAAATCTCATTGCCTCTTTCTATTTCTTAACAAACTTTTTGGAAAAACAATACATTTTTTCAATGACTTTCCCTTTTAATTTCCTTTTTTAATCTCTGAATATTTGATACCACGCTACTACGGGACATTATTATAAAACTTAACACAAGGGATGAATAAATTTGTGTCCATTTTTATTATTACTATTAGGGATTTATCTACTATTCTTCGCTGTTATATTTGTAGTACAGTTTATACTATGGCAATTCCCGTAAATCATTACATATTATAAAACATAGTCCTCCGCGGCGTCTGTATGTTCCCGGTGACCTCCAAAACAACTGAACGGATTTTCATGCGGTTTTCACCTACTGGTGATCTACTGATTAAGTGATTCACGAGGATAGTTTACGTATATAATTTGTCAAGTTTTTTTTTATTAACAGGGCGGGACAACGTCCGCCAAGCCCGCTAGTATTTGATAATATGCTATATCGTGACACTGCTATAAAACTTAACACAAGGGATGAATAAGGATTTTGTCATTATTATTATGGACGTATCTACTATTCTTTGCTGTTATATTTATAGTACGACTATATTATGGCAATTCTCGTTGATAGATGCAACGATGAACATACCTGTATACGTTTAAACAATGGCGTGGCTCTCCAATCCGGATCATCTTTAAGGTTCTCAGTGTCATCGTCCTCTTCGTCAGTGAGTTCCACATACTCAGTTTTTTTCTTAGCGTCTCCGTTCGCAGTTTTAGGTGAACGGTTCTTTGTTTTCTTTCGCGCTGCACGTAACTGATCGAGTTCGTCCATCAATTTTTTCTATAATGATTTATTGTATAATTAATATTAATAAGGTGCATGCATCATGCAGAAAACTACTGGTACATTATGGTACATACATTCAGGTGATTCTATTACTCACTTGTGTTCTCACTTGTTTTATACATCAGGATCCACGTGGACGAAGTCGCTGGTAGAGCTAGTATATAATAAGAATGTAAATGAAAGATGACTGTACATCTTTGATTTACGAAAAAAAAAATGTTGCATGTGTCTAGGAATCACTACATAGTATAAAACAAAGTCGCTTTCTCTGTCCCTATATCCCTATGTATGCTTAAATCTTTATGCCGTGCTACAATAAAAAAAAAAAAAATAGCCCAATATTATAAAAGCTACTGTCAATTTTGTTTTTTACGTCTTCACACTTTAACTGTTCAACAAGCATCGTGAAATTTTGTATACATACTAACTATGCCCGCGACTCCGTCAGTGTGGAACCTTATGTAAAAATAGAGTGATTAATATAATCATCTGAATGTTATAAGTTCATTTACTTATGACTTAAGTACCAGAGAAAAGTAGATAAGTAAATGAACTTATAACATTCAGATGATTATATTAATCACTCTATTTTTACATAAGGTTCCACACTGACGGAGTCGCGGGCATAGTTAGTATGTATACAAAATTTCACGATGCTTGTTGAACAGTTAAAGTGTGAAGACGTAAAAAACAAAATTGACAGTAGCTTTTATAATATTGGGCTATTTTTTTTTTTTTTATTGTAGCACGGCATAATGACTGCACGATGCCTGATAGTAAGTACAGTACAATCCAAAAACAATGGCGACCACCGAGTGACACATTATCCATCGCCGGTCGCCGCTGTCTTGCCGGCCTGCGAAAAGCTGGGTATGCACAGGCTGATCCCGAAACGCGACCAGCACAAGCGAATCACTATGACGGGCTTTTTAAATGTCAGAGCACCTAAAATCTTTTTAATTTCCTGATTACATCTGTGGTGAAAATTCTACAGATAATAAAAACAATTGTTTATTTACTTACCTACATACGTAATACCTATATTATTTGATATTTTGTTGTTTTTTATTTCATTGTGGAATGGTTTTTACATAAATTTTAGGTGATGTGTATTCCTTTTTCATATTTATTTATCAGCTATTGGTTTCATAAACTTCATCGTGAATAGCATTTGGGATAGTTTTTATTGACATAAGTCACTCGGCTGATTTTTTAGATCCAGATCTCAAAATGGCGGATATGTTTTTAAATATCTACCCAATTTTTTAAATAGTATAATTTTACTTTGCATAGTTTGTTATTGATCCACTTTTTACATTCTGTAATAAATAGGGTATTTATGCTACCAACAGTCTGTTGACCAGTGCCTCATAAGGTCCACATCTGTGTGGAGCTTAAGTCCTATAATATCCCAAAATATATTTGCAATGCAGTTTATTGATGATCTAGACATGATGCAGTGTTATTAAACTTTGTTATTCAACCACATTGTCTGACTTTTGTGCCATGCAGAATAATTTTCAGTTCCGAGTCTGGATATTATATATACAGTCTGAATGCTTAAATAGTAGCAATATTTATGGCGGATATTGTGCACTCGATTCTCGATCTAAATCAATTTAAAAAAATTGGTGCCTAATATCTGACCTAATTATCTAGAAAAATACAAAAAATATGCATAATCCTCTACGTGTCTATGTTAAAGTGCAGTGTCAATGACCGTGGGTCACTTTCAAGTGAAAGTGAACGTGGGAACTTCAGGAACAAAACAAAAGGGTTTATTGTTCGTTTATTATCGAAAGTTGTTAACTCCGGGTCGCTCATTGTAGCTTTCGACACCGGTCATTGCTCCTAGGTTCATTACGATTGTGTTTATACTTTTGAAAGTCTTAGACCAAACTTTTACTTAGATTTTCTTGGTTGTCTGTTAGTATTTGTTTTGATTATTTATATGTAAAATTTGACCATAAAGTGTCATAACCTAGAATACTTCAAGTGTATAACTTTTCACCTAGTATACTATGTCCTTGTATTGAGAAAGTAATTTAATAAATTAAGTTTAAAATGCGCACGTTTACCTACTTTTTTAACACTCAATTTCTAATACAATATAGCTATCATCCGCGAGTTTAAAAACTGTTGCCATGCTGCAGTTGTTAGGTTCGGACTGCGCTTGAGAACTAGTTTCCATCTTAAGCGAAAAAACTAAAAAAACACGCTTTCATAAAAAATCCAACTAAAAAAACAGAAAATAAAATTCAATAAATTTGGATTAAGAATAGTTTAAAATTAGAAACAAATTTATTTTAGTTGGA
>MU160958.1:23654-42296 GCA_015888305.1 Antheraea pernyi
CAAACTACCCTTAAAGTACATCCTTTCCAATAAAATGAATCATCGAAATTGGTTAATGTGATATTGAGTTATTCGTCTATTTGTCGTGTACATATTTAATGCAAATTTAAAACTTATACGGTTTTGCACTGGATGCCGTTGTCGGAACTGGACCAAATTGAAATGGGACCACATGGGAAGCACCAGCCTTCAAATAAAAAAAGAATAATCAAAATCGGTCCACCCAGTCCAAAGTTATGAGGTAACAAACATAAAAAAAAAACAGACGAATTGATAACCTCCTCCTTTTTTTGAAGTCGGTTAAAAAAAAGCAACAAACAGCCAACGTCACGCGGTGTTCCCAGGCGGTCACCCATCCAAGTACTGACCGCGCCCGACGTTGCTTAACTTCGGTGATCGGACGAGAACCGGTGTTTTCAACGTGGTATGGACGTTGGTAACAAATTCTTTCTAAATACAGGATCCCTAACAGATTAGTGACGTCACAAAACGCATAATTAAATAAAAATACACCAATCTGTATCAGGTCAGTAACGTTACAAGATGTACGAGTAAATTAAAGAAAAAAAAGCAACAAAAAGCCAACGTCACGCGGTGTTCCCAGGCGGTCACCCATCCAAGTACTGACCGCGCCCGACGTTGCTTAACTTCGGTGATCGGACGAGAACCGGTGTTTTCAACGTGGTATGGACGTTGGCAATAAATTCTTTCCAACTACAGGTCCGTAACAGATTAGTGACGTCACAAAACTCATAATTAAATAAAAATACACCAATCTGTATCAGATCAGTGACGTCACAAGATGTACGAGTAAATTAAAGAAAAAAAAGCAACAAAAAGCCAACGTCACGCGGTGTTCCCAGGCGGTCACCCATCCAAGTACTGACCGCGCCCGACGTTGCTTAACTTCGGTGATCGAACGAGAACCGGTGTTTTCAACGTGGTGTGGACACGTCGGCGATGACTCTTACAGATTTCCACTAGACATTTGACGTGATCAAACGTATACGTAATCAACTCTCGGATCGAATGAAAAGGTGCTAATTGTAAAAAAGTAACGATGTTCTAAATATTATTACTGTATGTAGAGATAAATTCCTTTCTTAGTTTACATTATACATAAGGTATATTTAATCCTAACATTGTCTAATCAATTTGACTTTGTTAGTTACGCTTTTACACCTTTAAATTGCTTCACAGATTATCATTGAATTTTGCATACACATTATCAGGAGCGTAGAATGGACATACGGCACATTTTATATAAAAAAAATTAGTAGCTTAAATTTTCACGCAAATATACAAAAAAAATTAATTGGCTTTCAAGTGCAACTGCCGGGACACACCAACAGATGCTTGGCGACAGATATTCCACTTGAAGGTGGGTAGCTTAGGGTGAAGGAATTAAAGAAAGCCCTATCAACATATTAATAGTTTCCTCACGATGTTTCATCTTCACCGAAAGTTCCGACTCACTCGCTAGGACATTTTAAAAAAGATAAAAAAATCTTCACAATCTAAATATATAAACATCCAGTGTTATGATGTTTGTTTACGATGCAGTTGGAGCTATCTATAATTTGGGGCCTCGTGAATAATTAAAGACTAAGTTTCAGGAATTCGGTATTTTGACTCTGCCCTCCCAATATATTCTTGAGAATTTGATTTTTTTTTTATAGTATCACGGCAATGTGACTTCACTGTGCCTGATGGTAAGCATAGTACAATCCAAAAACAATGGCGACCACCGAGTGACATACTGTCCATCGCCGGTCGCCACTGTCATGCCGGCCTGTGAAAAGCTGGATATGCACAGGCTGATCCCGAAACGCGACCCGCAAAAGCGAATCTCTATGACGGGCGTTTTCGCCATATACATGGTGGTTGCGACCCAGTCAGGCTGTAAAACCCTACCACCCCGCTTTCGCCATTGCCTCATTCGTTATTCAGCAGGGTGCACCACGTGCAGGTGAGGTTGGCTTGGATGTCTCAAGTCTTAGATGTTATTTGACACCCCTTACACAATTGAATAAATATTTACTACAATCAATACTACAAACAACTACACGATTTATTTATTAAAGAATGTCGCAATGTATCTCATCATTAAACCTTTTCTTAGGATAAAAACATAAGAACTGTTTCGTTATTCTCTGTGATCCACCTCAAATACCTTTTACAAATTTAATTCTACTACATTTTATATACCGCAAGACCTCGTTCACGTCACATAAGAAGCCTAAACTCATTCTCTCTGTACCTACTGTAATAAAAATCGGGATTTACGTGTGTACCTAACTTTGAAAGTGACGCCTATCTCTGTGCAGCCACTAAAAACGAATGTAGCTTTATATGTCTATTATCTTGTAATAATAAAAAAATATGTTAGTTATTATGAAAAGATAAACCAGATCGAGTTTCGTGCCGGTTCTTCTCGATGACTGAGTTGTTTTCCAAACCGATAGTAGTTTTGACGTTCATAAGTTCTCACGGCCTAAATTGAATGAACAGTATTTTGATTGATTGATGAACTCCGAAACCACTCAACTGATCTTCATGCAAGTTGGATAAATGGCCTTCAAATGTTTTTATTACAAATTAAATGATTGTCATTAGTAATTATACATTTAACAGATGGCGCTTTAAATTAGTCCATTGACAGAAAACTGTAGGACCGTCTGGTGTAGACATTACAGATTTAATTTTGAATTTATTTTTCAACTCCAGTTTTTTTTTAAATACCAAATGGAGACAAACGAGCAGGTGGGTCACCTGATGTTAAGTGTTCACCACCGTCCATAGATACTAGCAACACCAGGGGAGTCGCAAGTGTGTTGCCAGCCTGTGTTTGGGGAAGGGGTAGAGAAAGGAGAAAGGGAAAGGAAAAGGGGGAAAGGAGGTGGGCCTCCGGCGCTCTCACTGACCGAACGAAACGCAACAATGCAAGCACTGTTACTTCACGTAGGTGTTCTGTAAGAGGGTGGTACTACCCCGGGACTAACCCAGGCGAGAAGACCCATTCATTCTGAAAGTAGTAATAGCTACAGCGTGGCTCTACCACTCAGTACCTTACGGTGCATAATACCAAATACTTTGATATAATATAAATTCAACGGGTCAGCTAGTAAATAATATATACCTTCTGTTCATTTTGCACTTTCACCATGACCAATTGTCTCTCAAACTCGGACTTGTTGTTTTCAAACTCAACGAGCAGCCTCTCGTGTGCCTCTTTTATCTCCTCATATCTACCCTGATGATAGCCTTTCTCGCTTTGGTTCTGCATCTCCTTCTTAGCTTCGACCAGCAATTCGAATAAACATTTCAGTGCTACCTTGGCTTCCATCATCGACTGTATATTGTCCCATTGAGTTCTAGACTTGTTCTCTGGGAAAGTTTATACCAACATCATTATTATATACCATTAAACATCTATACATATGATAAGAATGTATAGTAATGTGTCTGTTCTTTTTAGATTTTTGTAATCATGCAACAATTTCTATTACAAAAATCTAAAAAGAACAGACACATTACTATACATTCTTATCATATGTATAGATGTTTAATGGTATATAATAATGATGTTGGTATAAACTTTCCCAGAGAACAAGTCTAGAACTCAATGGGACAATATACAGTCGATGATGGAAGCCAAGGTAGCACTGAAATGTTTATTCGAATTGCTGGTCGAAGCTAAGAAGGAGATGCAGAACCAAAGCGAGAAAGGCTATCATCAGGGTAGATATGAGGAGATAAAAGAGGCACACGAGAGGCTGCTCGTTGAGTTTGAAAACAACAAGTCCGAGTTTGAGAGACAATTGGTCATGGTGAAAGTGCAAAATGAACAGAAGGTATATATTATTTACTAGCTGACCCGTTGAATTTATATTATATCAAAGTATTTGGTATTATGCACCGTAAGGTACTGAGTGGTAGAGCCACGCTGTAGCTATTACTACTTTCAGAATGAATGGGTCTTCTCGCCTGGGTTAGTACCACCCTCTCACAGAACACCTACGTGAAGTAACAGTGCTTGCATTGTTGCGTTTCGTTCGGTATTTTTTCCTTTACAGAGCTTCCGCTGCGTCTTAGCCCAAAATAACCATTCCACACGTACGAAGTCGGGGGCAGAAGCTATTAACTAATTATATTATCTATACTAATATCATAAAGAGGTAAAGTTTGTGAGATTGTAGGGGGTAATATCTGAGGAGTCGGAGAAAAAATGGTCGAACGAAAACGTTTCTTACGAACGCTGCCTTAACGATGAGAGATATAATTATGATTGAGTTCTAGAAAAAAAGTTGTAGCTTGATAATGCCTATTACCGCCCAACGAAGTGGCTACGGGTTAGCTAGTACATATATAAATTTGGAAAAAATGACAAAAATTAACAATATGATATAATTAATCAACATGCTTATATACTACTGACCTTGGTCTGCAGTTAGAATCTTCTGCTGTAAATCGGATATCTGAGCTTTGCGCAGTG
Organism: Antheraea pernyi; assembly: GCA_015888305.1. Lineage (NCBI taxonomy): Eukaryota > Metazoa > Arthropoda > Insecta > Lepidoptera > Saturniidae > Antheraea > Antheraea pernyi. The sequence goes on from MU160958.1 coordinate 28,150, forward strand.
CTAGATCGTCTTCCAACTCTGCAATCTTCTTTCGATTCTCCTCACTGTCCGTTCTGTTATTATAACTCTCGATTTGTTCCGTTATCCAGGCCCTAAAAAGTACATTTCATTATGTATACTATTTGTAACATATTTTCTGTTACTTCAATATATTGATAATGTATATTAGTGTAGTATTCATGATAAACAGGCTGAATGTTTAGACAGTAGCAATATTTATAGAGGATACTCGATTCTCGTTCTAAATAAATTAAACAAAATGGTGCTTAATATTTGACCGAATTATCTAGAAATATACAAAAATTATACACATCCCCTCTTACGCGTCTATGTTAAAGCAAAGAGTCAATGACCGTTGGATGATTTCACTTTTACTAGAAACGGAACGTGGGTACGTCAGGAACAAAACAAAAGGGTTTATTGTCCGTTTTATTATCGAAAGTTATTAACTCAGGGTCGCCCATTGTAGCTTTCGACACCGGTTATTGCACCTAGATTGTGTTTATACTTTGAAAATCTTAGAATAAACTTTAATTTAGGTATTCTTCGTTGTTTATTAGTATTTGTTTTAATATTATTATTTTATATGTTACTACTGTCTTTTATCTCACACATATTCTTATATGGCGATATTTTAACCCGAATTTTTTACTTCTGCGCACGATTTCAAACATTTCATACAAACCTTAGCCTGACAGTTACAAACACAATAAAAAAGAATTCTTCAAATAAGTGCAGCCATTCTGAAGTGACGAGTGCACATTGCACATACATTCAGCAATCAATGATATTATAACTAAAAAGCTAAAAAAATAGATACGTTACTTCCATGATATTTTGACAAAACGAATGGCACGATAACGCACACATTCGTAAAGTAATATTGTAAAGCCACACTGACTTAGACAAAATGTGGAAGAAAGATAGCATATTCTCAATATCGGTGATCAAAAAGAAATAGGTATACGAGGTGTGTTCAAAAAGTAAGGTGACTTTTCAAATTTCGCGGGCAACGTACTTTCGATTATCGATTTTTTTGTTATGTTGGTACATTCTTTCCGAACATCTGTACCAAGTTTCAAGTGTATAGCATTTTTTATTTGGTTGTGAGAGGCGTAAAGATTATAAGTGTTTTGCGTACTCGGCGATCTCTTGCTATCGAAAAATATGGATCAAAGGATTTGCATCAAATTTTGTGTAAAAAATAAAATAAAGTGCTCCGAAACACTTGAAATGTTGACAGTGGCATATGGTGAAACTGTTCTGAGTAAAAAAAATGTTTACAAGTGGTACAAACTCTTTCAAGATGGCCGGGAAGATGCCAATGACGAGCCTCACTCTGGACGTCCAAGCACGTCAACAACTGATGAAAACGTTCAAGCAGTGAAGAAAATCGTTTTGGAAAATCGTCGAATCACTATCAGAGAAGTTGCTGAGGATGTTGGTATATCGCATGGCTCGTGCTATGAAATTTTTTCTAACGTTTTGGGCATGCGACGTGAGTCAGCGAAGTTTGTTCGGAAATTGCTAAATTTTGACCAAAAGAACCGTCGCATGAGCATCGCTCAAGAACTGTTGAATGACGTCAACGACGACCCAGATTTACTCAAAAGGGTCATAACTGGTGACGAATCATGGGTATATGGTTATGATATCGAAACCAAAGTCCAATCGTCCCATTGGAAGAGCCCAGATGAGCCAAGACCGAAAAAAGCACGCCAAGTTCGATCAAATGTCAAAGTTTTGCTCACTGTTTTCTTCGATTACCATGGCGTGGTGCATCAGGAGTTCTTACCATATGGTCGTACGGTCAATAAACAGTATTATCTTGAAGTTATGCGCCGTTTGCAAGAAGCAATACGAAGAAAACGTCCAGAATTGTGGAAAAACAATTCATGGCTTTTCATTACGATAATGCCCTTGCTCACTCATCTTTGCTTGTGAGAGATTTTTTGGCCAAAAACAACACCACAATCATGCCTCAGCTACCATATTCACCGGATTTGGCCCCGTGTGACTTTTTCTTGTTCCCAAAACTAAAGAGACGTATAAAGGACGGAGATTTGCAACGATTGAAGAGATAAAGACTGCATCGCTGGAAGAGCTCAAGGCTATACCGAAAAGTGCTTTGAGGATTGGAAAAACCGTTGGCATAAGTGTATTGTATCTGAGTGGGATTACTTTGAAGGGGACAACATAAGTATTGATAAATAAATAAATATTTTTTCTTAAAAATATAAAGTCACTTTATTTTTTTAACACACCTCGTATGTTGCTTAGACACGGACGGGCGGATCGACGGCGCAGCCGTCAAAAATAAGCTAGTTATCCACGTTTTAACAAGGCGCTGTCGAAGCGTTTATGTCGTATCTACAGCATTTTAGTTATAATATCATTGTCGGCAATAGATTTTTATTTACTTATATAAAGATGACAAACATTATTCTAGATTATTTTTGCCTCGTATTGTACATACATACAATCTATATATAAAAATTCAAAAACAGAAAATCGTTTTAATCAATTTTTGGTAAAATCGAAGTTTATATCGTTCAGATTTCAATATGTTAAGAGTATATCCTAAAAATTTCAAATTATATCTCCAAAGCACTTTTTGGTGTTTTTCCCACTTTACACTACATCGTCATATAACATTAGATTAGATTGTGGCCAAACCCTGAAACTTAAACGATGTTGTTACAAAAAAGTTAAATACGTATTGAACCCTGGCTTTAAAAAGGGTCTCATATTAAATGCACCGCGGTCGCTGAATGTTCGCCATCTTGGTCTTTTGTCTCGCTTTGGTTACGTCACGTTAGACTTGTGAAAAAGGATAACGCGAACTTGCCTCGGGCGACCACGGTGCATTTATTAGGAGACTTTTTTTAAACCAAGTATTTAATACGTATTAAGCTTTTTTGTAATAATACAGATAAAGTCGGATATATGTATATAGTGATGATACCTGTACTCCATCAGTTCTTCTAGAGACTTCTCCGCTTCAACAATACTGAGATGCACTTCGAGTTCTTGTTCAATGTACTGCTGTACGGCGCCCGCCTTCACGTTACCCTTTGCGTTGCGTTTCATGGCGGTCCACTTCTGACGTTCTAACGCTTCCTGCATTTAAAACGACTTACTATTAACTAACTGACACCCACGACTTCCTCTGCGTTGTCTATCATTTCAACAATATACCTATACTGATATTATAAAGCTGGAGGGTTTGTTTGTTTGTTTGGTTGAACGCGCTAATCTCAGGAACTATTTGTCCGATTTAAAAAATTCTTTCAGTATTATATAGCTCATTTAGCGCAGAAGGCTTTAATATATCATCACACTAAGATCAATAGGAGCGGAGTAGCAATGAAGAATTATTTAAAATTGTTGGTTTAGCGTTAACCCATAGTAACTATTCCAAGCAGATGAAGTCGCGGGCAGAAGCTATTATTTATATACGGAGGAAAAACATAAGCACCAACATCCCCGCGATCCCGCAACCCGGGCGAGCCTACCAACCAATTCATGCTGAAACCAGTAATAGTTTCAGCGTGGCTCTATCACCATTAAAGAAATTCTAAAATACCGAAAATTTGGCATAATTTGGTTTTCGTTCTGAAAATTCTGAAAGATCTGTAAAACAGTATCTTCTTACTATTATATGTTGCCAGCACTCAAATTAACAAGGTGTATACATATTGCACTTTTTATATAAAAAAATTATGAACTTACAACTTTTGAAAATCAGCGTGCCCCATAAAAGGAAGTGACAAAACTAGACCCTCATTATAACCATACTTTCCCTCGTGAAGAGGTTTATGGCTCTGTAGTGCATCTTGTACAAGTTGACGAGGAGAATATGATTAGTTACAGCAACAAAGTTAAAAGATTACTTTTAAAAGGGAGTTAGTAGTCGTCCATAACAGAAATCGGAATCGCGAATTATAAAATTCAAACCATTGTGTTTATTTATTACTAGCCACTGCCCGCGACTTCGTTCGCATGGAATAGTTACTTCGGGCTAAGCTTTCAAGAGAAAAAATACCCCGATTTTGAAACATCCTTCAATGGTGCTCCGCTCCTATTGGTCTTAGCGTGATAATATAGCCTATAACCTTCCTCGATAAATGAGCTATATAACACTGTAAGAATTTATCAAATCGGACCAATAGTTCCTGAGATTACACCCTACAACGTCACAAACTTTACCTCTTTACAATATTAGTATAGATTACTAGCTGTGCCCGCGGCTTTGTCGGCATGGAACTTAACGCAAAAAACAGTATTTCGTTTACTCTATCATAGATATTATTTATGCAGAGATTATTGAAGAGATTGAATTGCATTTACTTGCCTACTCTTTTCTCGCACTTAACTCGAGCCGCCATTCAAATTACAATAGAGTGGATGAATTAATGAAAAAAATAATTTAACGAAACGGAAACTAAATGTTACTCGAGGATATGTTTTATGATTTTCTTGGTGCGTTTTTATTGTATACGCGCAGTACTTTAGCAATGATGCGGATTCAAACAAACAGACGGACAGACAGATACGACAGACAGACAAACAACTCTAAAAATGGTTGAAATGTATTTTATTACTAATTAATTCCTAGTCAATAGCAACGATTTTTTTCACAAAAAATAAATAAATAAATTTCTTATTACACTCAAAACCGTTTATGGCGACATTGTTTAGAACAACATACCGGTTATATTAACTTAGAACAAAGGTCCCGGTTTCGAAAACATCACCGATTGTTACGACTATCGGTTTTTTTTTTCGATTTGACTACTCTATTGACTAAGTAAGGTCTTAACAGCTTCACCGGACTACTAAGGCGAGCGCTTAAGGCACTCAGCCGATTTTATTTTGACAACTAGCTCAAGGGTGCGCGGCACACCTGTTGCCTAATTCATGCAATTCGCGACCTATCTGAGCTAATCTAAGCTAAGCTAACTATTCATACATATATGAGTTGTTGAAACATACATGTGTACCAAGCATACATACCTCAACAACTCTTATATATATTTCGTATCGGATAATATTCTAAACTATTTCAGTTTGATAAGGGGGCGACTATCGGTTTTTACGACTAAATACGAGTAGTCCCATCGATGTCGTTATAACAGATACCTTATATCGTTATAACAGATCATAGAAATTACCTTAAGCCTTTTGTTGACAGCGACAGCTTCCTCCATCTTTCTTTTGAGTACATTTTGCTGTTTCGCGTGTAGAGACTCCATTTTGGCCATGGCGGTGGCTCGCTTGCGGTCCTCGTTCCTCAAACGGAGCAGGGCGCGTTCGTTGTCTGCCTTCCATTTGCGGAACTTTTCGCTCTCCTCACGCATTTGTTTGATTATTTTCACCTAAAAAAAAAAGAAAACAATTATTTATTCTTTAATTCCATACAAAAATATTAAAAAAAAGGGCGTGTATCGGCGTGTACACGCGGAGTAAGTGAAACTTCTTCGGCTTATATGTATTAAACTAGTAACTAATGTAAAAAAACAGCGATTAATAGAGTCATCTGAATGTTATAAGTTCATTTACTTATCTACTTTTCTCTCGTACTTAAGTAGCGTCGTCATTAAAAGTACAATAACTTTTGATAGACCCAACCGATTTTAATGAAACACAAGACTAAATGTTATTCGAAGATATGCTTTATGATTTATTATGAACGCAGTATTTTAGCAGTTATCCCTGTTTTTTTTTTTTTATACTAGCTCGGCAAAATGACTGCGCTATGCCTGATGGTAAGCACAGTACAATCCAAAAAAATAGCGACCACCGAGGGACACACTATCCAGCGCTGGTCACCGCTGTCATGCCGGCCTGGAAACGCGACCCGCAGAAGCGAATCACTATGACGGGCTTTTTCGCCATATACATGGTGGTTGCGACCCAGTCGGGCTGTAAAACCCTACCACCCCGCTTTCGCCATTGCCTCGTTCGTTATTCAGCAGGGTGCACCACGTGCATATGAGGTTGGCTTGGGTGTCTCAAGTGTTATGATGTTATTCGACACCCCTTACACCCCCCTACAAACAAACAGACAGACCGACAGATATTTCTAAAATTGACTGAAATGAATTTTATTACTTATTCCTAGACACCTGCAACAATTTTTTTTATGACGTCACGACTATGAAGTACGATATAATTGTAGATAAGTAGATGAACTTAATTACATTCAGATGACTTTATTATCACTGTTTTATTTTACATAAAGTTCCAAACGGACAAAGTCGCGAGCACAGCTAGTATATAATAATGTTGCGAAAACATTAGACCCTTTCAGGTAACGTAGTTCGCGATATTTCAATACATACCTTTGTAGCTTTCATGGCCTGTAGTTCGGCATTGAGTGCGGCGATTTTAGCCTCGTTCTTTTCCTTCATCTTAATAATACCGGCTTGCTGTTGACATCGCTTCTTAAGATCAGTTATTTCGGCTTCTAGACTTGAAATCTTCGTGCGACGTTCCTCGTGCGATGGATCTTTAGACTGTAAAATATATTGCATCAATACATATTACATGTCCTTAGCCATAGCTGTTTGTCAGTCTGTTCGCGGTAAACTCAAGAACTGCTGATCGGATTTTCATAGTGTTTTTGCCAGTAGATAAAGTGATTTATGAAGAAAATCTAGGTATATAATTTGTCAAGTTTTTTTTTTTTATTGTCTGAGCGGGAAAACGTCCGCCGTGCCCGCTAGTATTACACAGGTCGAATGTTAGCAAGCTCTACGCATCTATGATAAAGCACAGTATCAATGACCGTCGGGTGATTTTACTTTCACTTGGAAGTGAACGTGGGAACGTCACGAACAAAACGGTTTATTGTCCGTTTTATTATTGAAAGTTATTAACTCCGGGTCGCCCATTGTAGCTTTTGGCACCGGTCATTGAACCTAGGTTTATTACGATTCTGTTTATACTTTTAAAATTCTCAGAAGAAACTTTATCTTAGGTTTTCTTGGTTGTTTATTAGTATCTGTTTTGATATTATTATTTTATATATTAAATGTGATCATGAAATGTCATATCCTAAGATTCTGCAAAACCGAGTATTTTGAAAATGTCTCCTAAGGTTTGCTTGTAAGAGATCGCTGTAAGCGATAATATAATAAGATAATAAGGTCGCCTAATATGTATACTTATACCGTAAATTTCTGTTTAATTTTTGTATATTTTAAAATATGCAATAAAGAATTTATTATTATTACAATTAAATCAACGATTTTTGTAATATTAATTATTTCAGCCTCATTTGAGAATTATGGATCGCTAAATATGCCCATGACACAACCAATGACGGTCCATCACGAGTATTTTACATTATAGAAGTACTTATGAAAGGTTTTGTTAATATAATTATTCTATCCATGTGTATGTGATTGAACTCCTCCTAAACAGGTGGACAGATTTTGATGATATTTTTTGTGCGGGTGGATTCAATAATAGTTTTGATTCACAATTAGACATGGTAGGTGGTGGTGCGGTTGGATTTTAGAATACTTTTTTATTATCAAGGTGGGACAAAGTCCGCCAATCCCATACCCATATTATAATGACTCTGAACTTTTTGTAAAGAAGAGCAATGAAACTGTACAAGTTGAGAGTATATCGCTAAATATGTATAGCTATGTACAGTTACTTGAACTTGAGAAACATTACTTCTCTATAGGCTTACATGTTAGGTCTCAACTTCCTTTTCAGGAGGAAGATTGTGGTCAATCGCTAATACATATACCCTAATACTGTGCTTTATTAATTGGTTTATATCGACCCTCAGGGGACTATGACGAGTAGCAAAATGGTCGACATTAGCAAAAAAAAAACTAGTGGTCCATTTTTTATGACCTTCGAATTTTACACATACAAAGTTTGTATATCTTGAAAAATAACAAAAAAATATTAGGAACAGCCAAAATTAGATTTTGCTTGTTTTGAAATGTAATGGCACATAATGGGTGTTATTACAAAAAAGTTAAATACGTATTAAATACTTGGTTTAAAAAAGTTTCCTAATAAATGTACCGCGCTCGCCCGAGGCAAGTTCGCGTTATCCTTTTTCACAAGTCAAACGTGACGTAACCAAAGCGAGACAAAAGAGCAAGATGGCGAACATTCAGCGACCGCGGTGCATTTAATATGACACCTTTTTAAAGCCAGGGTTCAATGCGTATTTAACTTTTTTGTAATAACACCGATTAAGTTTAAACCCACAACGTTTTAAAGTTTGCTTCATGTAATTTGTATACAAAATATAACTATGTGAAGTGAATTGAATTAATGAACGAAACTCACTTTTGACTGCTTCAGCTGTTGCAGGAGTTCATCTCTCTCCTTCTCCAAGTGTGTTATCTTTTCCTCGTTCTCTGTGAGATTGTGATGCGAGTCCAGCATCTCCTTGTTGTTAGCGAGTATCGCCTGGACCACTGATGCCTTGATGGCCATCGCTCGATTTAATTCTTGAAGTTCTTGATTCAATGCCACCTGAAGGAAATCAAACATACACTGAGAGTAAATCACTATAAAATCGTATTTATTTAGTTAATGAATTATTTATATACTAATTTTTCCTTGCGTTAATCACTATATATTATAAAACAAAGTCCTCTGCCGCATCTGTCTGACTGTCTGTCTGTTCGCGATAAGCTCAAAAACTACTGAACAGATTTTTATGCGGTTTTCAAACAATGTACCAACTACCTCATAATCGTTTCAAAATCTATGTCTATACATATAAACAGAATGTAAATCTAGTGTCTGTCTGTCTGTTGGTTTAGACATGCATCGCTGCTAAAGTACTGCGTTTACGATAAAACCTTTTCAAGAAAATCATAAAGCATATCTTCGAGTAATATTTTATTTATTTATATATTTAGTCTTTGTTTCATTAAAATCAGATTGGTTTATTAAAAGTTATTATTAAGTAAACGGACTTAATACATTTAGGGTTTTTTAATAAGCTTTCACGCGTACGAATTATAGTAATCACAAATATTATAAAACCGGATGATACAGAAACGTGACGCCATATTGACCGTGACCGCTAGACACCTGTCGGTGTGTTCCGGAAGTTGTTCGTGAAAGCCGGTTCCCCTCTACGTTTAACGTGTTGACCATCCTCATTTAACATTAGATTAATTGTGGTTAAATGTTAAAAACTTATCATAGTATAAAACAAAGTCCGCTACCGTGTCTGTCTGTCTGTTCGCGAGAAACTCGAAAACTACTCGACGGATTTTCATGAGCTTTTCACCGGTGGACAAAGTGATTCATGAGGAACATCACATTTTTCTATATCAAGGCGGGACAACGTCTGCCGGGCCCGCTAGTTTAGAACAAGATAAAAAGAAAAACGGTCTAGGAAGAATGGTTCAACAATAACCCCAATCACAATGTACGGGACGCTGTCCTTTTAATATTTTCTTTGACTGGATTGATTATTGATAATCCTAATTAATAGTGATAATTGAGAGAAAATGCAGGATTCATTATTCATTGATTTCTGTTTGTATAAATAGATAATTTATATGTAAATAGGCAGTGGGGAAACATCAACCTTCTGTCTCAGCCGATTTTCATCATTATTTTTTTTGTAACTATTTACAGTCTTTAGTGCTATCAAAATTTGGAGAATTTTTTTTGTCTATGGTCGAAATTCAACCACTAGGCGAGCACGCTATTTTCACTTCTCAGAATCGGATTTGTATGAAAAAGGCTGTCTATTTTTAGTTATCAATCCACTCTCTAGATGGCACTGTTATATTTTTTTTTTGGCAATTTTGATAACAAAAGATGATGGACGACAATTAACTTTGACAGTTCAAACTGACAACTTTGAAATATTTGTTGTCATTCACTTTGTTTACGTATCTGTTACGAGAGTGTGCTCCCTTAAATTTTCTGATGTAATATTTTGTTTATTTTTAATTGTAACAGTATTTATGGCCAGACTAAGTATATTCATCCTTAACTTCAAAACAATTGGTTATTCTGTGGCTTAATCTGATGCGTTGATTATTGGGTATTTCAGTTCACATACAACATTTATAAGTCAGGACTTTATTTAAATAATATTTAATTCCTTACTACTGGTTTAAAATATTTTTTAAACATTCAGCGTATGTTGGACGCCACCCGCGTCCGTAGAAGGTTCCACGCCGACCTGGACTGAGGGCACTCCCAGCTTCACTGAATCTAGTAGTAGTGAGCAAGGTGAGTACTTTAAAACGGACATCATTTTACAAGTATGATATATCAGTACGATGAAATCTATCGGCGAAGGGAACTAACAATTGGAGCGAAACACGTGTAATCGATTGTCACGTACACGATTGTGTACACGTCAATCTGCAACATATTTATAATTAATTCATTGATAATTATTATATTTATATTAATTATATATTGTATAGTTAATAATATATTGTATAATTAATATATACATATATATTAGGGTGGTATTTCTGCAAACATTCTTTTTTTCGTTGCTCATGCAAAATATTAATTTACATATATAAAAAAAATCAAGTTTGAGCTCTTAATATTAATTTTAAGTACTTACAATTTACCATTCAAAATGCATGTAAAAAAATCTTTTTTTTTTTTCAAATTTCAAATGCTTATCCGACTTTTGCAATATCGCAAATGGCTTTGATAGAACTTGTAGGGAATTTTACGCTCTTCAATATAGTCTTTGTGTAACTCGCACTGGTTCACCAGTAGGAGTCGTCAAAGTACAGTTTTTGAAAAAATATATATTTTCTCTTAATTTTTCTAGCAAACCGCCAAAAGTAGGAAGAAAAAAAGAATTGACACATAAATAAAAAGTTATCCAACCAATGTTTAATGAATTTACAGCCATTTTTATACCAGAACATGTAAGAAATTGATAAATACTAACTCATAATGTTATTTAGATTCATTTTTGAGCAACTAAAAAAAAATGTTTGCGGAAATGAGTTATCCTAATATATATTGATCAACTGATTTGCTTTTTGTTGCAGTTAGACGTAGTAGTGTTCAATCAATTCCAAGCGGAAGTGCAAAGTAGCGTCCACTATAATATTTAATGATGGTTTTCCGCAAATAACTCCTTCTTCAATCAAACACCAATAGATGTTTGGGTGGTAGATTTTAATCTTTAGAGTGGCACCTACCAAGGCGCGTTTAAAAAAAATTCGTACCACAACGCTATGGTATCATCAAGTTATTTTCCTTCGCCGCAAGATACGGCTTATTCACCAGGATTCGAACCTACCTACACTTACCTAAGAATCTCAGCAGCTTTGGCGTCCTGGTTAATTATAGGTTTGTTACGTATACGTCTCGCTCTGTCCGCGTAACGCAGAGTCGACACAGTTTCATCTAAGTTGTAGTCCGCTGGACTAACACACGCCACCATCAGTGTCAGAGAGTTACCACCCAGACTGTCTGTTAGTGGAAGTAATTCAAATGAACAACACAATAAATACAATTGTATTTTTTAATATTTATTTTAAGAAATATTTTTCAAAATCGTTTCATTGAAGTGAAACTTCTTTAGGCACATGAGGGTAAAAATTTTACAGATGTAACGTCACGCAGGTATGCAACGGAAGTGACGTCATTTGCAGTAAACGCAGATTTTTCATCTATTTTTTCAAGTCTCGGAAATCTAAAGTTTTAGATTTGTATAAATATAAACAAGACTTATAAATTAGTTCGCCAAAGAAGTTTCACTTCTGACATGTGTACTTTGTACGCACGCAATTTTTTTTCGTTATGAGAGCTTTCGTTGCGTGTTAGCATTAGGCCAAAGTAACTATTCGACGCGGACGAAGTCACGGGCAGGTGCTAGCTACAGACAATGAAGTAGTACTAAGATTAAGTGTTGCACAAAGAAAAATAAAGCATAGTAAATGTTACAAAGAATGATTCTATGATTGCTAGTTTTGCTGCATTAACTGGAGCATTATAAAATCTAAATTGAATTCTTTACTTAGTTTATTATAATTACAGCTACTTCGTAAACTATACCTATAATTTCTATAGTTCGTACATGATTTTTTAATTTTTTTAAACCGGTTTTTATATATGAAATATTTATTAATTAAATCAGGTCAGTGACGCACTGAATCTTGTATACTCTGTCCGACAAGAAGTGCATCATTGCCATAGTTACGTTTTTACCATCACATATTATGACAATAAAATACTTTTATAATATTATGCTTGTTTTGTATATAATTCATCTAGTATTTTTTTATATATCATAGCAGGCAAACGAACAGGTGGGTCATCTGAAGTTAAGTGATCACCACCGTCCACAGACACTTGCAACAGAAGAGTCGCAAGTGCGTTGCCAGCCTGTGTATGGGGGGAGGGATGGAGAGAGGACGAAGAGGGGGAAAGGGAAGTGTACCTCCGGCGCTCTTACTGACCGAACGAAACGCAACAATGCAAGCACTGTTACTTCACGTCGGTTTTCTATGAGAGGGTGGTACAACGTTGGGCAACCCATTCCGAACCAGTAATAGCTTCAGCGTGGCTCTACCACCTAAATAGTATACATATAAACATTGAAAAATATGGAGGAACTATAATTGCGTGTATGTATGTATCTATCTATCTATAACTTTCACTTCTATCATGTAGTCCTAAGCTAAGGTTCTAGCTTTTGACCACAATTTTACGTCACATTAAGTGAAGATAGTAACCCGTCAAGCCTAGAGAGAGCTGATTCTGAAGGGTTGCTGGGGAAACACAGCCAAAGATATTTAGCAACACATTTTCAACTGAAGGGTGTTAGCCAGCCAGGCCGGCATGTGACAAGCCTTAACCACAATGATTTCCTTTACCTATATAACTCACGCTCGGTGAAAGGATTTGAACGTATGTCTAACGACGTATATAATTTTCTATGTATACAATGTTAGGTGTTAAGTGTTACAAACTACGGCAGTTTGTACTAAAGTAGCAAAACAGTTTAACAAAACAACCGAAGTACGTACGTACTGGGTCTTAATTGTTAATTTTTATGTGCCAATAGATGGCATTACTGACGAATTCTATATTTACAATATAAACTAGTTTAGTGACACGAAAAAAAAACCAAAGTGGCTAGATCCAATAGCTGGTGCTGTGGTTACGTTCTCACTATTGAAAAAAGAATAAATAACATCGATCTACATTTCAAACCTAGACATAAAACTATTAATTACAAAAAAATCCATCCTAATTTTTAGCAGAGCAGAGGTTAGTTTAGATACGTATCTAAACGTATGTAATAAGATCTTTTATTCGTGTTTACGTATACTACGTCAAGTAGCTTTCACTCGCGACTTCGCTTATTATAAATATCTATTCATTTTCAAGTTTGTACCGCCTTATTTGTTCTTCAACGTTAATAGAGAACTACTGTATACATGATTACATATAGGGCATTCCATATTAAATGGGACAGTTTAAAGATTTTTTTTTCTATCTGTCGTATTTACCAGACCGGTATCTCCGTTTATACATATACTTCAATAAAAAAAGTTATTGATTATCTACGGTATAAAAATAAATTACTGTTCAAATTTCTTGTTTCTAGTTTCAGTAGTTTCTCGGCTGTGGATTATCACTACATATTATACAAGTCCTCTGGTCGTACATCTGTTGCTACATCTCTCTATCTGTTCGTGATAAATTTAAAAACTACTGAACGCATTTTTATGCGGTTTTGCAGTATGCTAGTTCATGATAAAACTTCTTCAAGGAAAATGATAAAGTAAGATTGAGTCTTTGTTTCATTAAAATCGGTGCGGTCTATCAAAAGTTACTGTACTTTTAGAATAGTAGATAAGTGAATGGACTTTACATTGAGATGATTTTAGTAACCGCTGTATTTTTTACATTACGATCCACGCGGACGAAGTCGCGTGCACAGCTAATGTTTCTTGTAAACAGATGTGCTAAATGACTTTATTTCTCCAATAGTTCCTGAGATTAGCGCGTTCAACCTATTAAACAAACAAACCTTCCAGCTTCATAATATTAGTATAGCTTACTCTTCTTTGGTACTTAATTCGAGCCGTCATTAAAATTACAATAACTTTTGATAGAGTGGACCGATTTTAATGAAATAAAGACTAAGTTAC
>MU160958.1:42747-57030 GCA_015888305.1 Antheraea pernyi
TCCATGGACACTAACAACACCAGAGGAGTCGCAAGTGCGTTGCCACCCTTTGAGAGGAAGGGGTTAGGGGAGGGAGAGGGAGAGGAGGAGAGGAGAGGGGAGGTGGGCCTCCGGCGCTCTCACTGACCGAACGAAACGCAACAATGCAAGCACTGTTACTTCACGTCGGTTTTCTATGAGAGGGTGGTACTACCCCGGGCGAGCCGACCCATTCATGCTGAAACCAATAATAGTTTCAGCGTGGCTCTACCACCATTACCAATTCTACACAATATAGAGTCAAGTAACATAAGATTATGAATAAATTATAAAATCCACTACATGACAGACCGAACTCCCGCCAAAAAATCCATGAAATAGCTTGTGCCCGCGGCTTCCTCTGCGTGGAATAGTTACTTTGAGCTAACGCCAACACGCAGCGGAAGCTCACAAAAGCAAAAAAAAAGTATTCTGAAAGATTCTTCATTGCTGCTCCGCTCCTATTCGTCTTAGCGTGATGATATAGCCTATAGCCTCCCTCGATGAAAGAGCTATGTGACATTAAAAGAAATTTTCAATTCGGACCACTAGTACCTGAGATTAGCACGGTCAATCACATAAACAAACAAAACCTCCCGCTTTATAATCTATACTAATATATAAAGCTGAAGAGTTTGTTTGTTTGTTTGTTTGTTTGGTTGAACGCTATGATCTCAGGAACTACCAGTCTGATTTGAGAAAGTCTTTCGGTTTTAGATAGTTCATTTATCGAGGAAGGCTATAGGCTATATATCATCACGCTAAGATCAATAGAAGCAGAGCACCAATGAAGAATGTTTCAAAATCGGGCACTTTTTTTGCTTTTGAGCGATTACATTATTATTATATACGTTGCCATGGTAACGTAGTAAAAAGTAGTAATAATATTCGTCCAATAGGACAGACGAAGGAATTAATCCATACTGCCAATTCTGAAGTTATGTAGTAAGTATCAAAGCTAACAGTTTCAAAGTTTTTTTTTTTCCTATTCAAATAGTTCATAGGCGAAGGAATTAATCCATACTGCCAATTCTGAAGTTATGTAGTAAGTATCAAAGCTAACAGTTTCAAAGTTTTTTTTTTTCCTATTCAAATAGTTCATAGGCGAAGGAATTAATCCATACTGCCAATTCTGAAGTTATGTAGTAAGTATCAAAGCTAACAGTTTCAAAGTTTTTTTTTTTCCTATTCAAATAGTTCATAGGCGAAGGAATTAATCCATACTGCCAATTCTGAAGTTATGTAGTAAGTATCAAAGCTAACAGTTTCAAAGTTTTTTTTTTTCCTATTCAAATAGTTCATAGGCGAAGGAATTAATCCATACTGCCAATTCTGAAGTTATGTAGTAAGTATCAAAGCTAACAGTTTCAAAGTTTTTTTTTTTCCTATTCAAATAGTTCATAGGCGAAGGAATTAATCCATACTGCCAATTCTGAAGTTATGTAGTAAGTATCAAAGCTAACAGTTTCAAAGTTTTTTTTTTTCCTATTCAAATAGTTCATAGGCGAAGGAATTAATCCATACTGCCAATTCTGAAGTTATGTAGTAAGTATCAAAGCTAACAGTTTCAAAGTTTTTTTTTTTCCTATTCAAATAGTTCATAGGCGAAGGAATTAATCCATACTGCCAATTCTGAAGTTATGTAGTAAGTATCAAAGCTAACAGTTTCAAAGTTTTTTTTTTTCCTATTCAAATAGTTCATAGGCGAAGGAATTAATCCATACTGCCAATTCTGAAGTTATGTAGTAAGTATCAAAGCTAACAGTTTCAAAGTTTTTTTTTTTCCTATTCAAATAGTTCATAGGCGAAGGAATTAATCCATACTGCCAATTCTGAAGTTATGTAGTAAGTATCAAAGCTAACAGTTTCAAAGTTTTTTTTTTTCCTATTCAAATAGTTCATAGGCGAAGGAATTAATCCATACTGCCAATTCTGAAGTTATGTAGTAAGTATCAAAGCTAACAGTTTCAAAGTTTTTTTTTTTCCTATTCAAATAGTTCATAGGCGAAGGAATTAATCCATACTGCCAATTCTGAAGTTATGTAGTAAGTATCAAAGCTAACAGTTTCAAAGTTTTTTTTTTTCCTATTCAAATAGTTCATAGGCGAAGGAATTAATCCATACTGCCAATTCTGAAGTTATGTAGTAAGTATCAAAGCTAACAGTTTCAAAGTTTTTTTTTTTCCTATTCAAATAGTTCAAAGGCGAAGGAATTAATCCATACTGCCAATTCTGAAGTTATGTAGTAAGTATCAAAGCTAACAGTTTCAAAGTTTTTTTTTTTCCTATTCAAATAGTTCAAAGGCGAAGGAATTAATCCATACTGCCAATTCTGAAGTTATGTAGTAAGTATCAAAGCTAACAGTTTCAAAGTTTTTTTTTTTCCTATTCAAATAGTTCAAAGGCGAAGGAATTAATCCATACTGCCAATTCTGAAGTTATGTAGTAACTATCAAAGCTAACATTTTCAAAGTTTTTTTTTCCTATTCAAATAGTTCAAAGGCGAAGGAATTAATCCATACTGCCAATTCTGAAGTTATGTGGTAAGTATCAACGCTAACATTTGCAAAGTTTATTTTGTTTTCGTATTCAAAATTTTATACTACTTTTATTTCCAACTTTTTATTTGTTCTATATTACGTATTATAAAAATAAAGTTTGTGTATGTACAATTAAAATAACAACTTTTTGATGAATGGATATGGCTACAAATGACCAAAAAAAACTTTTTTTATACTTTGTCTATATTATTATATTTTGTCTGTTTGTTTGTTTGTCCTGGGTAATCTCCAAAACGACTGGACCTATTTTAACGGGAATTTTACATTTTACTGCCAGATAACCGAAATTATAGCGGTTGACATATTCTACTTTATTTGTCCGCGGCTTCGTCCGCATTACTTTGGACCGATTTTCACGGGGTATTTACTGGTAGATAACAGACCATATAAAAGTAATTAATAATCTCAGTAACTACCAGTCCGATTTGAGAAAATCCTTCGGTTTTAAATAACTCATTTATCGAGGAAGGCTACAGGCTATATATCATCACGCTAAGACCAATAGAAGCAGAGCACCAATGAAGAATGTTTCAAAATCGGGCACTTTTTTTGCTTTTGAGCGATTACGTTATTATTATATACGTTGCCATGGTAACGTGGCAAGTAGTAGTAATAATATTCGTCCAATAGGACAGGCGAAGGAATTAATCCATACTGCCAATTCTGAAGTTATGTAGTAAGTATCAAAGCTAACAGTTTCAAAGTTTTTTTTTCCTATTCAAATAGTTCATAGGCGAAGGAATTAATCCATACTGCCAATTCTGAAGTTATGTAGTAAGTATCAAAGCTAACAGTTTCAAAGTTTTTTTTTCCTATTCAAATAGTTCATAGGCGAAGGAATTAATCCATACTGCCAATTCTGAAGTTATGTAGTAAGTATCAAAGCTAACAGTTTCAAAGTTTTTTTTTTTCCTATTCAAATAGTTCATAGGCGAAGGAATTAATCCATACTGCCAATTCTGAAGTTATGTAGTAAGTATCAAAGCTAACAGTTTCAAAGTTTTTTTTTTTCCTATTCAAATAGTTCATAGGCGAAGGAATTAATCCATACTGCCAATTCTGAAGTTATGTAGTAAGTATCAAAGCTAACAGTTTCAAAGTTTTTTTTTTTCCTATTCAAATAGTTCATAGGCGAAGGAATTAATCCATACTGCCAATTCTGAAGTTATGTAGTAAGTATCAAAGCTAACAGTTTCAAAGTTTTTTTTTTTCCTATTCAAATAGTTCATAGGCGAAGGAATTAATCCATACTGCCAATTCTGAAGTTATGTAGTAAGTATCAAAGCTAACAGTTTCAAAGTTTTTTTTTTTCCTATTCAAATAGTTCATAGGCGAAGGAATTAATCCATACTGCCAATTCTGAAGTTATGTAGTAAGTATCAAAGCTAACAGTTTCAAAGTTTTTTTTTTTCCTATTCAAATAGTTCATAGGCGAAGGAATTAATCCATACTGCCAATTCTGAAGTTATGTAGTAAGTATCAAAGCTAACATTTGCAAAGTTTTTTTTTTCCTATTCAAATAGTTCATAGGCGAAGGAATTAATCCATACTGCCAATTCTGAAGTTATGTAGTAAGTATCAAAGCTAACATTTGCAAAGTTTTTTTTTTCCTATTCAAATAGTTCATAGGCGAAGGAATTAATCCATACTGCCAATTCTGAAGTTATGTAGTAAGTATCAA
Organism: Antheraea pernyi; assembly: GCA_015888305.1. Lineage (NCBI taxonomy): Eukaryota > Metazoa > Arthropoda > Insecta > Lepidoptera > Saturniidae > Antheraea > Antheraea pernyi. The sequence continues at coordinate 47,008 of MU160958.1, forward strand.
AGCTAACATTTGCAAAGTTTTTTTTTTCCTATTCAAATAGTTCATAGGCGAAGGAATTAATCCATACTGCCAATTCTGAAGTTATGTAGTAAGTATCAAAGCTAACATTTGCAAAGTTTTTTTTTTCCTATTCAAATAGTTCATAGGCGAAGGAATTAATCCATACTGCCAATTCTGAAGTTATGTAGTAAGTATCAAAGCTAACATTTGCAAAGTTTTTTTTTTCCTATTCAAATAGTTCATAGGCGAAGGAATTAATCCATACTGCCAATTCTGAAGTTATGTAGTAAGTATCAAAGCTAACAGTTTCAAAGTTTTTTTTTTTCCTATTCAAATAGTTCATAGGCGAAGGAATTAATCCATACTGCCAATTCTGAAGTTATGTAGTAAGTATCAAAGCTAACAGTTTCAAAGTTTTTTTTTTTCCTATTCAAATAGTTCAAAGGCGAAGGAATTAATCCATACTGCCAATTCTGAAGTTATGTAGTAAGTATCAAAGCTAACAGTTTCAAAGTTTTTTTTTTTCCTATTCAAATAGTTCAAAGGCGAAGGAATTAATCCATACTGCCAATTCTGAAGTTATGTAGTAAGTATCAAAGCTAACAGTTTCAAAGTTTTTTTTTTTCCTATTCAAATAGTTCAAAGGCGAAGGAATTAATCCATACTGCCAATTCTGAAGTTATGTGGTAAGTATCAAAGCTAACATTTTCAAAAGTTTTTTTTTCCTATTCAAATAGTTCAAAGGCGAAGGAATTAATCCATACTGCCAATTCTGAAGTTATGTGGTAAGTATCAAAGCTAACATTTTCAAAAGTTTTTTTTTCCTATTCAAATAGTTCATAGGCGAAGGAATTAATCCATACTGCCAATTCTGAAGTTATGTAGTAAGTATCAAAGATAACATTTTCAAAGTTTTTTTTTTCCTATTCAAATAGTTCAAAGGCGAAGGAATTAATCCATACTGCCAATTCTGAAGTTATGTAGTAAGTATCAAAGATAACATTTTCAAAGTTTTTTTTTTCCTATTCAAATAGTTCAAAGGCGAAGGAATTAATCCATACTGCCAATTCTGAAGTTATGTAGTAAGTATCAAAGCTAACATTTGCAAAGTTTTTTTTTTCCTATTCAAATAGTTCAAAGGCGAAGGAATTAATCCATACTGCCAATTCTGAAGTTATGTAGTAACTATCAAAGCTAACATTTTCAAAGTTTTTTTTTCCTATTCAAATAGTTCAAAGGCGAAGGAATTAATCCATACTGCCAATTCTGAAGTTATGTAGTAACTATCAAAGCTAACATTTTCAAAGTTTTTTTTTCCTATTCAAATAGTTCAAAGGCGAAGGAATTAATCCATACTGCCAATTCTGAAGTTATGTAGTAACTATCAAAGCTAACATTTTCAAAGTTTTTTTTTCCTATTCAAATAGTTCAAAGGCGAAGGAATTAATCCATACTGCCAATTCTGAAGTTATGTAGTAACTATCAAAGCTAACATTTTCAAAGTTTTTTTTTCCTATTCAAATAGTTCAAAGGCGAAGGAATTAATCCATACTGCCAATTCTGAAGTTATGTAGTAACTATCAAAGCTAACATTTTCAAAGTTTTTTTTTCCTATTCAAATAGTTCAAAGGCGAAGGAATTAATCCATACTGCCAATTCTGAAGTTATGTAGTAACTATCAAAGCTAACATTTTCAAAGTTTTTTTTTCCTATTCAAATAGTTCAAAGGCGAAGGAATTAATCCATACTGCCAATTCTGAAGTTATGTAGTAACTATCAAAGCTAACATTTTCAAAGTTTTTTTTTCCTATTCAAATAGTTCAAAGGCGAAGGAATTAATCCATACTGCCAATTCTGAAGTTATGTAGTAACTATCAAAGCTAACATTTTCAAAGTTTTTTTTTCCTATTCAAATAGTTCAAAGGCGAAGGAATTAATCCATACTGCCAATTCTGAAGTTATGTGGTAAGTATCAAAGCTAACATTTTCAAAAGTTTTTTTTTCCTATTCAAATAGTTCAAAGGCGAAGGAATTAATCCATACTGCCAATTCTGAAGTTATGTGGTAAGTATCAAAGCTAACATTTTCAAAAGTTTTTTTTTCCTATTCAAATAGTTCATAGGCGAAGGAATTAATCCATACTGCCAATTCTGAAGTTATGTGGTAAGTATCAAAGCTAACATTTTCAAAAGTTTTTTTTTCCTATTCAAATAGTTCATAGGCGAAGGAATTAATCCATACTGCCAATTCTGAAGTTATGTGGTAAGTATCAAAGCTAACATTTTCAAAAGTTTTTTTTTCCTATTCAAATAGTTCATAGGCGAAGGAATTAATCCATACTGCCAATTCTGAAGTTATGTGGTAAGTATCAAAGCTAACATTTTCAAAAGTTTTTTTTTCCTATTCAAATAGTTCATAGGCGAAGGAATTAATCCATACTGCCAATTCTGAAGTTATGTGGTAAGTATCAAAGCTAACATTTTCAAAAGTTTTTTTTTCCTATTCAAATAGTTCATAGGCGAAGGAATTAATCCATACTGCCAATTCTGAAGTTATGAGGAAAGTATCAACGCTAACATTTTCAAAGTTTATTTGGTTTTCGTATTCAAAAAGTTTATACTACTTTTATTTCCAATTTTCTATTTGTTCTATATTACGTATTATAAAAAGAAAGTTTGTGTATGTACAATTAAAATAACAACTCTATACTAATATATAAAGCTGAAGAGTTTGTTTGTTTGTTGGTTTGGTTGAACGCTATGATCTCAGGAACTACCAGTCCGATTTGAGAAAGTCTTTCAGTTTTAGATAGTTCATTTATCGAGGAAGGCTATAGGCTATATATCATCACGCTAAGATCAATAGAAGCAGAGCAACAATGAAGAATGTTTCAAAATCGGGCACTTTTTTTGCTTTTGAGCGATTACGTTATTATTATATACGTTGCCATGGTAACGTAGTAAGTAGTAGTAATAATATTCGTCCAATAGAACAGGCGAAGGAATTAATCCATACTGCCAATTCTGAAGTTATGTGGTAAGTATCAACGCTAACATTTTCAAAGTTTATTTTGTTTTCGTATTCAAAAAGTTTATACTACTTTTATTTCCAATTTTTTATTTGTTCTATATTACGTATTATAAAAATAAAGTTTGTGTATGTACAATTAAAATAACAACTTTTTGATGAATGGATATGGCTACAAATGACCAAAAAAAACTTTTTTTATACTTTGTCTATATTTTTATATTATTATATTTTGTCTGTTTGTTTGTTTGTCCTGGGTAATTTCCAAAACGACTGGACCTATTTTAACGGGAATTTTACTTTTTACTGCCAGATAACCGAAATTATAGCGGTTGACATATTCTACTTTATTTGTCCGCGGCTTCGTCCGCATTACTTTGGGCCGATTTTCACGGGGTATTTACTGGTAGATAACAGACCTTAAAAAAGTAATTAATAATCTCAGGAACTACCAGTCCGATTTGAGAAAATCCTTCGGTTTTAAATAACTCATTTATCGAGGAAGGCTACAGGCTATATATCATCACGCTAAGACCAATAGAAGCAGAGCACCAATGAAGAACGTTTCAAAATCGGGCACTTTTTTCCTTTTGAGAGATTTCGTTAGTAGTAGTAATAATATTCGTTCAATAGGACAGGCGAAGGAATTAATCCATACTGCCAATTCTGAAGTTATGTAGTAAGTATCAAAGCTAACATTTTCAAAGTTTTTTTTTCCTATTCAAATAGTTCATAGGCGAAGGAATTAATCCATACTGCCAATTCTGAAGTTATGTAGTAAGTATCAAAGCTAACATTTTCAAAGTTTTTTTTTCCTATTCAAATAGTTCATAGGCGAAGGAATTAATCCATACTGCCAATTCTGAAGTTATGTAGTAAGTATCAAAGCTAACATTTTCAAAGTTTTTTTTTCCTATTCAAATAGTTCATAGGCGAAGGAATTAATCCATACTGCCAATTCTGAAGTTATGTAGTAAGTATCAAAGCTAACATTTTCAAAGTTTTTTTTTCCTATTCAAATAGTTCATAGGCGAAGGAATTAATCCATACTGCCAATTCTGAAGTTATGTAGTAAGTATCAAAGCTAACATTTTCAAAGTTTTTTTTTCCTATTCAAATAGTTCATAGGCGAAGGAATTAATCCATACTGCCAATTCTGAAGTTATGTGGTAAGTATCAACGCTAACATTTTCAAAGTTTATTTTGTTTTCGTATTCAAAATTTTATACTACTTTTATTTCCAATTTTCTATTTGTTCTATATTACGTATTATAAAAATAAAGTTTATGTATGTACAATTAAAATAACAACTTTTTGATGAATAGCTAAGGCTACAAATGAACAAAAAAAAATTTCTTTATACTTTGTCTATATTTTTATATTAGTATATTTCTCTGTTTGTTGCGGGTAATCTCCAAAACGGCTGGACCTATATTTACGGGAATTTTACTTTTTACTGCCAGATAACCGAAATTATAGCGGTTGACATATTCTACTTTATTTGTCCGCGGCTTCGTCCGCATTACTTTGGGCCGATTTTCACGGGGTATTTACTGGTAGATAACAGACCTTAAAAAAGTAATTAATAATCTCAGGAACTACCAGTCCGATTTGAGAAAATCATTCGGTTTTAAATAACTCATTTATCGAGGAAGGCTACAGGCTATATATCATCACGCTAAGACCAATAGAAGCAGAGCACCAATGAAGAACGTTTCAAAATCGGGCACTTTTTTCCTTTTGAGAGATTTCGTTAGTAGTAGTAATAATATTCGTTCAATAGGACAGGCGAAGGAATTAATCCATACTGCCAATTCTGAAGTTATGTGGTAAGTATCAAAGCTAACATTTTCAAAGTTTTTTTTTCCTATTCAAATAGTTCATAGGCGAAGGAATTAATCCATACTGCCAATTCTGAAGTTATGTGGTAAGTATCAACGCTAACATTTTCAAAGTTTATTTTGTTTTCGTATTCAAAATTTTATACTACTTTTATTTCCAATTTTTTATTTGTTCTATATTACGTATTATAAAAATAAAGTTTATGTATGTACAATTAAAATAACAACTTTTTGATGAATAGCTAAGGCTACAAATGAACAAAAAAAAATTTCTTTATACTTTGTCTATATTTTTATATTAGTATATTTCTCTGTTTGTTTGTTTGTTGCGGGTAATCTCCAAAACGGCTGGACCTATATTTACGGGAATTTTACTTTTTACTGCCAGATAACCGAAATTATAGCGGTTGACATATTCTACTTTATTTGTCCGCGGCTTCGTCCGCATTACTTTGGGCCGATTTTCACGGGGTATTTACTGGTAGATAACAGACCTTAAAAAAGTAATTAATAATCTCAGGAACTACCAGTCCGATTTGAGAAAATCCTTCGGTTTTAAATAACTCATTTATCGAGGAAGGCTACAGGCTATATATCATCACGCTAAGACCAATAGAAGCAGAGCACCAATGAAGAACGTTTCAAAATCGGGCACTTTTTTCCTTTTGAGAGATTTCGTTAGTAGTAGTAATAATATTCGTTCAATAGGACAGGCGAAGGAATTAATCCATACTGCCAATTCTGAAGTTATGTGGTAAGTATCAAAGCTAACATTTTCAAAGTTTTTTTTTCCTATTCAAATAGTTCATAGGCGAAGGAATTAATCCATACTGCCAATTCTGAAGTTATGTGGTAAGTATCAACGCTAACATTTTCAAAGTTTATTTTGTTTTCGTATTCAAAAAGTTTATACTAAATTAAATAATAAATATTGATATTCGCGCTACCTAATAATATATTTGAAGTCGATGCCAACCGAAGGCGGTTTATTTTTTTTGTATTTTTTTTTTTCTAAATAAAATATCGAGTGTGCAATATGTGTACAATAAAAAGCCAGTTTTAAAATGTATGGTCTGAAAGAACAGTGAAGTATCTCCCTTAATACCTTGTTTAAAAAATATATAATGTACATAAGGATAGTAATTTTAGTGACTCGTAATATATAAACTTACTTGTCAGTGCGACTTTCCTTTGCGATTACAATGGTGAATACAGCATGACTCCGACTGGAAGCTTGATTCATGGCTGTGGAACCTGTCACACGTCCTGATGATCCTTTCTCTAGGGCCATCATTGTATCCATTGTTGAAGTAACTGGCAACTCTGTTATACCTATTAAATTTTTTATGTTACTGATAGGTTACATACTTTCTTACCGCATCTGAAGCTTATTTGCTCGGCAAAAACCAATTCTCACTGAGACAAATAAAGATTAAACTCCTCTGGATATTATTTATATGGATACTAGCTTCTGCTTCGTTTTTAACCGGAACGAAAAATTGTAAGACTAAAAGAGCCCATCAGACTTCGTAACTATATAATAACAATCATACATACAGTGCTATAACAAAATAATCCCAAGGAGGGTTGATGTCAGGCAGGCGGCCGATTGTAAAAATTAAGCCAAATCATATACCACAACATGACAAACATGTTGTACCGACCCTACTTATGTGGGATAAGGGTAAGAAGAAGAAGAAGAAGGATACTAGCTTCTGCCCGCAACTTTGTCTATGTGGAATAGTTTCTTTGGGCTAACGCTAACATACAGCGGCAGCACTCCAAAGGAAAAAAAACATTTTGGAATGGTGCTCTGTTCCTATTAATCTTAGTGTGATGATATATAGCCTACCACGATAAATGAGCTATATAACAACAAAAGAATTATTCAAATCTAATTGTTACTTACTTCTTTTTTATGCTCCGTTGCAAAAAAGAAAAGTGGAGCAAGCAAGTAACGATCTGGTATCCAAGGGATGGTGTTAGGAGTAGAGGTCGCCAACCAAAAAGATGGGAAGATGACTTTAAAACGACATTAGGATCCCTTTGGACAAGAGTGGCGGCAGACAGAAAGCAATGGAAAGAGTTGGAGGAGGCCTTTGCCATTAGGCACACCGAATTACGTGATATAATATAGTTATGTCTTTATATTACTGTAAAAATTTCGGAAAATAAAGGCTTTATTATTATTATTGTTACTGAGATTAGTGGATTCAAACAAACAAACACTCTCCAGCTTTATAATATTAAGTATAGATAATATAGATATATTATATAACCACATATCTATGGTGGATGTTCTTGTTGATGTAAATGTATACCAAATCAAATCAAAATACTCTTTATTCAATTTAGGCCCTGAGAAGGCACTTATGAACGTCAAAACTACCATATTGGAATTGTTACAATGCAAGCAGACAGTCATATACTTAAGGTGAAGTAAATAAACAATATACACTACCTGACTCTCCTTAATAGGTTAGCAGTACAACATCTGTGGTTTTCAAACAAAAATAGGTGTGCCAATAGTGTTTCCACAGGGTATGACAGAAACTTGCAAGGGTTCTATCATATTTAATCAATATTTACTTATATTTATATAGACATTGGAACATATAAAATGAATAATAAAAGAAATAAACTATATTTACCTGGCAAAACAACTCCTTTATTAATATCCTCCCTAATTTCAATAACACTGTGACCTCTTTCCTTTCCAGATAGTAAGTCAAAGCACTGTTCTTGATATAATTCCATGAATGAGACACTCACTTTAAATATGAATTTATCATCATGGCTATCAATGAAATCGAAAATGTCTGCTACTGCTTGCGGAATTACACCTATATGGAAATAATGATAAAAAACATATTAAGAGAACTTGAAATACCATAGCATTTGTTCTTTAAGGCTTTTACAGTGATACATATGTAGACCGGTGAAGCTGTAAAGACCTCGTCAGGTCAATAGTGTAATCATTTCGAAAAGAAAAAAACAGTGATACCATGTAGGAGATGCAAACCAAAAGCTAAATATGTGACTAGTATCACTATATCATCACTAAGATATAGAAAGATATGGACATACAAACAGAGCCAACGTGTGTCCTGCAGAAATAAAGTGATCTAAAATTCAACTTCGGCGTTACCTACCGTGTTCAATTGTGAACCTAAATCAATCTTGAATTCACTTGAACATTCCCAAAAAAGGACATCTAAATCTGTCCAGCAGTTTAGGAGTTCAGTTACACACATGTGGACAGAGGAATTATACATATAAAGACATTCAAACATAGACCTTCACTCAAATTGTTGCTGAGAATTTAAAAGAAGGATAAATCTGAATATTAGCCTTTTCTCATTTTTGAAGACTAATTTGTAAATACCTTTAGGATACTTATATGTTGAAAAGGGGAATAAATATTATATTGGTCATAATGGTGGTAGAGCCACGCTGAAACTATTACTGGTTTCAGCATGAGTGGGTCGGCTCGTCTGGGGTAGTAGCACCCTCTCATAGAAAACCAACATGAAGTAACAGTGCTTGCATTGTTGCGTTTCGTTCGATCAGTGAGAGCGCCGGAGGCCCACCTCCCCTCCCGTCTACTCTCCCTCCCCTAAACCTTCCCCCAAAGGAAGGCAACGGACTTGCGACTCCTCTGGTGTTGTTAGTGTCCATGGACGGTGGTGATCACTTAACATCAGGTGAACCACATGTTCATTTGCCAGCTAACACATTAAAAAATTAAAATTAAAAAATTGTAAATTCAGTAAGTTATTTGACTGAGCACTGCCTCATTGCAGTTAAAATTATTATTTGAAACAAACATATGAAGAGGAAGTAAGAAAAAATAAAAACAATAAAATTTACCTAATTTTGTTGAGTCACCATCAGATCCAGAATAGTTGGTGCCCATAGTGTAGGTCTTTCCTGAACCTGTTTGTCCATAAGCTAAGATTGTTACATTGTATCCTGAAATATTACAGAAATTATTATAATATATCCTGTAATAATTACTAGCAAATATACCATAATAAGATAACAAAGAATATGTCCATTATGGAATTACAGTTGAACCTCTTTAAAGTAAAAGCTAAAAACAAAAAAAAAGAGTGCCCTCCCCACAGTGTACAAAACTGCTATTACTTAAAATATGTACCCTCTATAACTTAAACTAATAATTTCAGTATTTGCCCTAAGTTGCTTAAAGAAATGTTTAAAGTTTTCAGTAGACTAAACTTTAAATAATGTTTTATTTCTATGTAACATCTGTATGTATTTTATTTTACCACTTATTCTGGTGAATTCGGATAAAAATAGGAACTGTATATTAACTCAACACTCTCTAACATAATTAACCTTTGATAAATTAAAAAGCCTATAACAAACTATTTTGTATGTTCCCTTGGTTTTTAACTTAAGGTGGTTCTACTGTACATGTATTCATTATTCAAAATGTACTCAAACAATTATAATGGCATACTTCAATGATAACATATCAAAACCATAATAATTATAATTCCTATTTTGAGGTGTGATAGAACTAAAGAAGAATGCAGAAACATTATTAAGGTATCTGCCTTTACCCCAAAGAATTAGTGTAGGTTTATTATGGTTAGCATTAGCATTGTGGTCCTTTCAATAAATACAGTTATAGCCAATGGCCTGCAAATACCGCTTACTGTCAGGCGAACCGTATACCTGTTTACCCGATCATATCATTAAAAAACTTGAGTGTAATTATTTGCCTACCAGACAAATAGTACTCATGCTGAGTTAACTTGGGCGCCGGCCTGTACTGTGTGGGTTCAAAGGAACTGAATATATTCACAATAATCTCAACAGCAGCACCTAGTACAACTGGACTGTGGGTTCTGACTTGTTATCTTTCTGTTATACATATACGGTGTTATTACAAAAAAGTTAAATATGTATTGAATCCTGGCTTTAAAAAGGTTTCGTATTAAATGCACTGCGGTCCCTGAATTTTTGCCATCTTGTTCTTTTATCCTGCTTTGTTTATGGTAAGTTAGACTTGCGAAAAAGGATAATGTGAACTTGCCTCGGGTGAGCGTGGTGTGTTTATTACGAAACCTTTTTAAACCAAGTAACTTAAAAGTAAACTTTTTTGTATTAGGAGTACAAATAAGTTTCC